>JAZHYW010017060.1:0-51218 GCA_037355805.1 Ixodes ricinus | reverse complement strand
CACGGTGTATCGAGTACAGCTCCGCTGGTCTTCCTTCTTCACGAGTGTGGAAAGGTTGATTTTTTATAATTTCATGTTTAAAACTAGTTTTCCCACTAAATTTAGAGGGGACAATGACGTCACATGACTTGGTGTCACGTCACATGTTAACAAAGTCAGTTTCTTTACTGGATTTAGCGGAACATTTGACGTCACGAGACCTCAACAGAAATTCAATTTTTAGCGTTGAATTGAATTGGTGTTCAGGACACGTGGCGTCATTCATTTTCCCGCTGCGAAAATTGACGCCACTTGACCTTAAAGCAATTCAATTCCCCGCTATATTTAGCGGGAAGTTGAATTGGTGTTGAGGTCACGTGACGTCAAATTTCCCGCTATATTTAGCGCGGCAACGCCTACGCCGACGCCGCGAAACACGGAAATGGGCGCCTAATGGTACGTTCACACCTGAGAAGAAATCCGCTCCCGCGGGAGCGGATCCGCTCCCGGCGGCGGCGGCGACGAGCGGGTTGCGTTTACATCTATTTCCTTCGAGCACGGCGGCGGCGCCGGCTGCGGCATCTGTTCTCGTAACATCCCGTCAAATATGACGAGAGGCGCGAGAGTTCCCTACTCGGCTGTCTCTTCCGGACGTTGCTGCTCCCAGAAGAAGGCGTACTCATGACGTAGGCAACGTCGCGCTGCGCGAGAATGTCACTTCCGGTCAGCGAAACGCCTCGTTCGGCGTAAGTACGGCTTCAGGGTGCCGCCCATCTTGCTTGGCTGGCGTGCGCTTCGGCGGTCATAAGTCCGGATTACGAAGCCTTCCTAAGCGTCATAGATCGAAATATGTGCCACGCCCACGAGCGCACCCCCTGATGAAGATGACGGCGCCCTAAGACTTCGAGACTTGCAAACGATGTAGAACAGGCTCTGCTACAGCCGTGTTTTCCGACCCAGCGCTTCGCCTCAGCGGCAAAAGCTGGGTCGGATTTGCTGGCGGATCCGCAAATGTAAATTACGTACCATAAGAGCTGTGCCCTAAAATTGTGATATTACCATCTGACGGGCAATAAACCACAAAAATAAGCTGCTGCCAGAAATAAGCTTTCGTAGACCCTGATTGTAATACAAAACTTCTATAGTAATGGAGACTCAATGTTTACTTGAACAAGTATAGGAAGTATTCACTGGCGGCCTTAGCTGTGTGCGCGAGTGCTGAGCGCGTGCTCATGGCGAGCTTTCACAGTTCTTTTGTAACGTGCATTCCACACCCTCAAGATTGCCGGTCTTAGCAGCCTATTGATGTGAGATCGTTCTGAGCATGCGCTCTAAACAGCACCCACAAATATGGCGCCCAGTGAATAATCCTTATAAATAAGGGGATCGGTGGTGGATTGGACTGGCGCACACCAGCTCGGAGCACGTGGAGCGAAAGCTCGCGCTGCAGAACCCAGGATCCTGGGTTCAATCCCACCCCTGCCCGTTTCGATCTGGATGAGCATCGTACCGGCATGCGGTCGTGTCACTACTGCGTGATGCACGTTAAAGACCAGAGGCTAGTGGTTGTACTGCACTGGCTAAATTTCTCGTCTACAGCTGGGAGACAAGACGCCCGTTGAGGCTGACCAAGTTGTAGGCTGTATAAACATACACAGAACCCAATTTTCTTTTAAGTATGGATACACCACCACCGTGGAAAGAAGAGCAATTAAAGTTATGTTTGTTCTGCGCTGCTAAGGTTTACAAACTTGGACAAAGAAGGACGACTCTCACACACAAAACGCGCAAGGCGCCTTTCGCGAAAGCTGTGAGTGTCGAAAGCGAAAGGCGAAAGGTGTGAGTGTCGACCATCTTTGTACAAGTTTGTAAACCTTAGCAGCGCTGAACAAAAATAATGTCAAACCAACTAGCCCAAACTCAAGCTTTATTGTGCAATTTAAGCAGTAGTTCTTGTAAGATGGCAAACAAAATACGCTAGTTTCCTCAAAATACCACGTTTCAGTGAACATGATCACAATGAATTTACCTGCCAATGGGCCATTCCCAGGTACCGACGGCACCAGGCGGTGGGTGCACGAACTAAAAATCGAGGAAGTGACCTACCTGCGCTACCAGTCGATAATGGGAGCTACGCTACCAGTTTCTTCGCTCTCTGAGCTGCGGCGCGTGCCCAACGCGACTTTAAAGAGGGGCATCCGTGGCGTCAACCCAAACGTCGTGTTTTTTTCTTTTCGTCCACTTTCTTTTTGTGTGTAACACAATTATATTATATATATGCTGCAATTACGTGTTCTACTCGCTGATCCACAGCCTCTTCCGAATTTCCTCGATTTCTCATGCCAACTTCCGCCGCTTGGCATCGGGCGCTCGCGCGCGCGCAGAACGCTTCTCGGAAAAGGTCCATTGATCAAAAGGACATTCGAGCTCCATAGCCTTAGTGTTAGCGGACCGTACATTTAGGCAGAAAAAGCTAATTTTATATCAGCTTCGAGATGCGGCACAATGTCAACCGGGCAAAAATATGGAGAACACACCATGGGGTTATTGAAGTATTAAATATGTAATGGAACTCGATGCTGAACCACAAAAGAATCGCATCAAGTCATTTCCACTCCTTATCACGAAGGTATGCTCCTTCACTTTAAGTCTGGTCAAGACTTTCATATTCCTGCACCAAGCATATTAAAGTCATTTCCTTTTGCCCATTCTTTTTGCTTTAGTTCCCTATATTGTTTCGTCACGCTTTCCTATAAGTACACGTTCCCTCCAGTGGCTCTTAGCATGCTTTTGCGGTTTATCCATGCATCTGTTGTTTCCTGCGATGTACAGTAACCCAATGTTTTAATAATATGAAGCGAGCGTTGACCGCCGGGCCGGCCAGCGCCGTGCCGCGGAGGGGTAGGGCAGAGTTTAGGCGCGTACGCACAAGGAAGGAAGAAAATCTTTATTAAAAACCAGTTGTTGCACTTATTTAGAGCATGTGCGGCTGACCCCTGTCCAGGCCTTGCTCGGCAAGGGTGTCAGCCGCATACTGGATGGCCCACTTTTGGGCTCGCTCGTCTGGTTGGGCCAAGGCAGCCAGCATCTCTCCCTCAGTGGTCAGCGGATATTTTTTCCTGGATTTTATACATTCGAACATTATATGTTTGAGAGTTCATACTTTCTCTTTGCATACGTTGCATATAGGTTCTTTTTGAAACTCTGGTCTAATGATGTTCATCATTTTGGGTGTTGGGATTGTTTTAGTCTGTAACATTCTGAGTAAAACGCCTTCTCTTCTACTGAGATTTTTATGTGGTGGAGCGTAGACTCTCCTGTTTGATTTGAAGCCGTTAGTAATTTCTTGAAAAGTTTGTGGAGTTTCGCTTTCTTCTACCTCTTCCTTTGTAGGCGCCTGACTCATTCCGCGGCTTAGTTTCCTCGCGGTTTCGTCTGCGCGTACGTTAAGGTTAGGCAGGTCTCCGTCCTCGCTTAGATCAATGTGTGCTGGGAACCAATGTATGGTTATTTGTTCTGAATTTTCGCTTGTTTTCCTAAGGATTTTAGTCGTTCGTTTGTGTACGTAATGTTTTGATATAGTTGCTGATAGCCGTTTTAGAGTCGCAGAAGGTGTGCCTGCAGTTTTTGCAGTTCGCTGCTATGGCGATGCCCATCTCCTCTGCTTCTTCTATCGAGGCGTTTCCATCACTAATGGCCCCCTTCGTTGCGAGCGCCGTCTGCTAGGCTATTCCGTTGACCGCACACAACCCCGGCTTCTTATCCTTATCTGCTGCAAGAGCTAACCGCCTGTAAGCAAAGATCTGAACCGCGATTTCCTGCGTGATACTTCTCACGCGTAACACAAAGCGCGCGTCATTGCGCCACTGTTTATGCCGCGCAAGCTCGAGTATCACATCAGCGCGCGCTCTTCAGACATTTGCTCTACCAACAAATAAGAGAAGCAGATAGGGGAAAGAAAGAGAGTTGGCGTTGGATTAACAATTATGTCAATCAGCGCCCTGCGCTCCTTTGCGACGGAGCAGGGTCTGTGTGCGGACAACGCAATAGCGCCTAGCAGACGACGCTCGCACCGTAAAGAGCTTTATGCGCACGCGCCCAATCTCTCCTGTAGCGCCGCACCCCTCCGCGGCACGGCGCTGGCCGGCCCGGCGGTCGACGCTCGCTTGAATATTTGTAAACAATTGGGCCACTGCACTGACCAAGACCTGACAGTGATGCTTGTGATTTTATCTGGCTTCGATGGCAGCCGGTGAATTGCTGTCACATTGTTTCCAGTCAGCTCGGGCATTTCAAGGCTTCCCGCCATTGATTCCATTTTGCTGATTCAGTCTTCCACGTCAGTTTTCGGAAATACCATGAATTTCGAAATTAAGCTTCAGGCTTTTCCACTGAAGGTCTAAAAATTTAATCCTGAGCTTCTGAACCTCATTTTCATTTATTTTGTTTTGTTGATTTCAGGGTCCTTAAGGCCTTTGAGCTTGTCCAGTTTTTTGTTCCTGGCGGCCAACACATATCGATATGCCACCGACCTCTTTCTGCTTACTAGCTGCGCCACCTTTGGATTTCGATGCTCGACATGGAGGCACTTACATGCATTACGGTATCATACGCCTTGATTTTGAGCTCCACCTCCGAAACGCAAGCACAACCCTCGGAATGATAGGTATAGGGA
The DNA here is from genome assembly GCA_037355805.1 of Ixodes ricinus. NCBI lineage: Eukaryota > Metazoa > Arthropoda > Arachnida > Ixodida > Ixodidae > Ixodes > Ixodes ricinus. The sequence continues at coordinate 46,564 of JAZHYW010017060.1, read as the reverse complement.
TTTCACTGGACGCCATATTTGTGGGTGGTGTTTAGAGCGCATGCTCAGAACGAGCTCACATCAATGAGCTGCTAAGACCGGCACTCTTGATGGTGCGGAATGCACGTTGCAAAAGAACTGTGGAAGCTCGCCATCAGCACGCGCTCAGCATTCGCGCACACAGGTATGGCCGCCAGTGAATACTCCCCATAGCCACCTTCACTGAACAAAGTCCATTGTCTTTCATCGAGAATTTCCGCTTGACATTTAAGGCACAAAGTATCGGCCACTTGCGGAAATTAACAATGACCGAAACAGCAAAGCACAGCTGGCAGCTGCAACGACGAAGCAAATAATTCCTATATTAATAACGCAACGCAAAAAAACAAAAACAAAAAATGACCGCATCTCCACGTGGTCGAATTGATGTTGATTGGGGCGAAGCTCTGGTGGTGCTTGTCTGCATAGACGCTGAGCCGCAGCACGCCGGACATACGGATATGGCTAACCCCTAAAGAGCCTCGCCCCTAAAAAAACAACTGTAAAGGCGTACAGGAATGCACTGTGGTCCACGCTTGCGACGGCCTTCATAACAGCATTATCCCACGGTGTCGCTGGTGTCTGGGGTGGGGCTGCAAACTTCACATCGTAATCAGTCAGGGATAGTTGCTTTTGACATGAGACAGCGGATCCTACGCTTAAGGTCACGTTTGCTTATATAATCGGGCAATCTATAAAAGCGTACAACAACGAATTAAATCCTGCGCAGTCACCGCCAGCCGCCGCTACACTCTAAGAAAAGAAAAGGGAGATGTACTTTTTCTCTCAAAGTGAAAAACTGGCGTCGTATCATATCTTGATCTATCATGGGAGGAAATTCTTCCTACAAAACGGGGAGGAAATGTTCTTCCTTGAAAAATGAGGAAAGTTGTGCACCTGTTTTTGCCCGTGGAGAAAACGTTCCTCCCCTAAGATGAGAGGAAAATTGCCATCTTTTTTCGCCCAATGGAGGAAGCTCTCTCCCTCGAGTAATTAATATAGCTTACATCAGATGGTGATCAAAACGAAAAAAATCAAAAATGTTGGAGAAGCGCCAATTAGTTTTTCAAGTTCCCCCAACTTTGAAACGCTAAATCGTAGATACACATAGATCAGAGGGCATCATCGGTGTCGTGTATCGCCGGTACCTTATTTGACCTCGCCCCATTGTGTTCGACCTGTATGATTTTCACGAAATTTGTTAACCACGGTAATCTGTCTGCCTTTCAATCATCCGCTCACACCTTGGCAACCAAGAGGTGTCCAAACAAACCGAGCGCCAGTGATGTGCAACGTTTACCCATACGTGAGACAGAGGGACCCGGGACTCTCTATTATATCCTTATGCCGGTTGGTTAGCGAGCTCACCGGCGGAAGCGAGCAGGAGAGGGAGTTGCGCCCAGCATCCCTGGGTTCTGTAGCGCGAGCTTCCTCTATACATGTTCTGAGCTGTAATGCGCAACAAGCCCCCGGAATGATAGGAATAGCCACATTCACTGAACAAAATCCACTACTCTTCATTGAGAATTTCCGCTTGGCATTTAAAGGGCGACTCCGCTCAATTCCGAATATTATCGGGATGATGAGTGATTTGGCATTAAAAAGTCCTAGCAAAAGACACTACGTCATTTGCTTCGCCAAATATGGGGTATATATTTTTCAATGCAATTTTAAACACGAGCACAAAATGAAAACCGAAACTTCCGCTCCGTCCGGCAACATTGGCCTCCGGCCGCCAAGATCCTGGCTATCACGTGGTACGAGATGTCACGTGATCCTCTACGCAACGACGGGCGGGAGGGGGGTAGGCGTGTGCCAGGCGCAGGCATCGTCTGCTCCGCACTCTTCACCGCGTTTTGGTGTCTACGACATTCGACGACGTCTGCAACAACTGCGACTAAGTCTGCGCACGTAGTGTCCGTAGATTGAACGAAACTCCGAGAGACAATAATCACAAACGGTGAGACGACGACGGCGGTTGTGACGGGACACGGCGGTAACGGCGGGACCACGGCGACACAGACGGACGGCTCCCAAGATGTGCAGGCACATTACGCCAATCACGTGGATGCCGCTGAGCTCCGAGAGAAAACGTTGCTGACGTCACCCGTTACGCTTGTCCGGAGAAGTCAAAACAAGCTAAAGGGGCAATGGTGATGACGTTTAGCGCAATATTGCCTACGCCAACGCCGTACCTTGGCTGCGCTGTTGGTTGCGCTCCATTCGCCCGCTCGAATCAGCCAATTTCGGAAACTTGGCAGTTGCAAAGTTTGCCGCACCGTTTCAGAGGCATTTAGACACAACTAGGTCGTAATATTTGACGTGTGGTCTTCCTTGGTGAAATTTGGGATTTCGTGTTTTCGGAGTTTAGTTTTCGTCAAATTCGGAGGTTTTTTTTCCGAGTTTATTCTTTCCCTGAAATTCGGAGCTTATAGGAGTTTATTTATTTTTTGATTCCAAAATCTTAAAACTTCGGAGCCTAATTTCGAAGTGTTTCCCATGAAATATAGATAATTAATGTTCGGGTGTAAACATACTAGATAAAGAAAAATAAAACGCGCTTATATCAATTAATATTTCTTCAGCTGGATTTGTTGTTGGTGACATTGCCATTGGCAACACTAATTTGTCCCACGGCAAAAGTTGCACACATGTGTGGCTTCGATAAACGTCGATACCTTAAAAATAAACTCCTGGAGGTAGTCGCTGGGAAGTACGTATTCATTCCATCCTGTTCTATGCTACCCCGCGGCCGCGCGAGGTGTTGTGGTAAAGGTTGAGATAGGGAATTTTCAAGACAAATTCCCCTCTTCCCAATGTTATGCAATATCTATGGTCCATTGCTTTCACTCTTACAAAAACATAACCTCTCCTTCCTCTTAAAACACAAATAGTATGGCCCAAACTGGAATCCTACACAGAGGTTTTTATCATGACCCGAAAGTGCAATGACATGACGTCCTGAACCTTGACGAGATAAGCGGTAAGACCCGGCCCTTTTGTCAATGATATGAGTTTTGAACGATAACTGTGGTGGCATTTTCCCGGGTCCATTGACCCTGTGCGCTGATCAAACTTAAATGCAAAATACCGTCTTTATTTAATTTTTTTTTTTTTGGGGGGGGAAGGGTGGGGAGGGGGTTGGCGCATTAAAATTCTGAATTTATCAGATAAATCTGAATTGACCAAAATTTTACCGGAAGGTGTTTTTCGGAGTTTTTTCAAATTTATCCGAAAACACGGAACCCCAGTGATACCGAAGAGGAATGCATTGTTTTTTTCAAAAACAAAAATGCAGCGGAGTTGCCCTTTAATGCAGAGAGTATCGGCCACTTGCGGAAATGAACAATGACCAAACAGCAAAACACAGCTGGCAGCAGCAGCGACGGGGCAAATAATTCCTCGCTAATAACGCAACGTAACAAAAACATGTAAAGGCGTACAGGATTGCACTGTCGGCAGCCGCTTTTGCCGCCATTGTTTTGTGGTCCACGCGTGCGACGGCCTTCATAACAGCATGATCCCACGGTGTCGCTGGTGTCTGGGGCGGGGCTGCAAACTTCACATCGTAATCAGTCATAGATCGTTGTTTTTGACATGAGACAGCGGATCCTCCGCTTAAGATCACATTTGCTTACATAATCGGGCAATCTGTAAAAGCGTACAAAAACCAATTAAATCCTGCGCAGCCACCAGCCGCCGCAACACTCTAAAAAAAGAAAAAAGGAAGAAGTACTTTTCTTCTTAGAGGAAAAACTCGCGTGTATCATATATTGATCTATCAAGGGAGGAAATTTCCTCCTACAAAACGGGGAGGAAATTTCCTCCTTGAGAAACGAGGAAAGTTGTGCACCTATTTTTGCTCGTGAAGAACGTTCCTCCCATAAGATGGGAGGAAAACTGCCACCTTTTTTCGCCCCATGACGGAAAGTTTCTACCCTCGTGTAATTAATATAGCTTCCACCAGATGGCGATCAAAGCGAAAAACCAAAAATGTTGGAGATGCGCCAATTTGTTTTGCAAGTTCCCGAACTTTGAAACGCTAAATCGTAGATACACATACATCAGTGAACACACAGAATACACGGAACACAAGCAGAACACCCCCACACAACAGCAACAACGCAGCGATACCGGACACCCACCCCTCTATACTCACGCTAAGTTGGCACTATCTCTATATACGGCAGTCTTATTTTTGAATCCGACTTGGCCGGTGACTGCTACCATTTGTCGCATAAACACGGAGAGGCGGAGCAAATATTACTCGTACTTAATACAATATTTAAATTGTCTCTTGGAATAGCCCCCATTCAACACCCTGATCAAAGCAAATGTAGATCATTAGACTAATTAACTAAAATTTAATAATTATGTTTTTAATAAGTTTGAAAACCATGTTGACAATGCAGTGTTGAAATGCAGTACACTGGTGTTGAATATTTCAACCAAGCTATTGCTTGATTGCAGTGTTTAGTGCCAGTGTAATCTATTTTCAGTTTTGGTGGGGTAATAAATAATTTTAATTGTTGCACAAGTATTTCAATGAATTTTTCAAACAATCAATAATACTGGTTTTAACAAGACTCGTTGCAACAGCAGAGAACGTATCTTGGGCCATGCTTTGTCCCCAGTCTTAGACAAATTTAAAATTGTTTTAATTTTCTAACCTGGAGCATTTTTCCTCTAAAAAGTAAGTGCCGGGAGTGATAAGGACTCACGAACCATGACTTTGGTATCGCAGCAGTCAACTAAAATGAGATTGTCCTTGGTGATATAATGCAACCGTTTGAAAACATCACGTTGCTCAAGTCAGAAAGTTAAAAGCCCGTGCTAAGAGGGCGCGGTACCTCTATTTATTCGTCCGTTTCAGACACCAGATGGCGCGCGGCTCGTTATGTGGTTGAACGCGCGACTTCTAGATGGCGCCAGTATCGAAGTGTGAAAGAGGCCCGCGTTATCCGCTGCGTCAAATAGATCTCTGAAACGTGTCGTGTTCTCCCGGAGGAGGAAGTTTCTCCCTCCCTCGCGCGCGCTTGGTATGTCTGGTCAGTCAGCTCAGTGTGCATTGCATCGGACGTCAGTGATAATACGCGCGTTGGCCGAGTCCGGCCTCTGCTCTGTGTGATGCAAAGTGAAAGCTTTCAAAGAAAGCCGGCGAACTCCGAATGCACAATGCAGGTGGGGAGTCGCGCTGACCGGGTTTCCACAGCTCAAGCGGGAGGCAGACATTTTTGGCTGATAGCGGTCGCTCGAGTCGCAACAATGGCAACGGTCACATAGCTCTTTTTGCAAAGGTGTATAGCTTGGGTTTTTATCACAAAGTGCTCCGCCTTTTTGAAATCGTACATTGCGGCGAGCGATTGAGAGTCAGGTTAGCATTTTATTTTGGTCAGCACTACACGTTCAATGAAGACCTCGGGCGGCGATGTAAATATGTGTTGCTCCCCAAAGTGTGTCCAAGGTGCGCAGTGACAATCGGAAATGGTATTGAAGGCGCGCGACCGTCGTTTGGTAAAATACGTGCGTTAGATTCACTTATTCAGTCTAATCATTTTTGCCAACGTCCTTTATCTGTTTCAACAAATGACATGGTCGAGTCTATTGATAACCTTAGGTAGACTGAACGTACGGAGTGTCCGGGCTTTAAATAAAGTTGATTCGTTTATGTGAATTAATAACTTTTCTCTTTTCCGTACTCGTTTCTATGCAAAAATCGCTTAGATGTTATGGTAGCGTTTTGTGGCGGCATTTTGGACGCTGACTCGCTATTGTAGTCGCTCTGCCCAGTATGTGTTCAGATGGAATGTGTCAAATTGTAGTTCCGATCGATATGATAGATTTACTTTGCTGCAGTGATAATTATATTTTTCTGATTTAAAGGGGCTCTGCAATCATAATTAAGCGTCTACCTATTTTGCGGTTTCCACGTCTCTTGGGGTTCGGGCAAGCCAGCGGGCACGGAGAGAGTCACTAAATATCAGTGCGTCATATTTTAACCGGACGACGCGGAAACCTCCTCCACCGACGGGGGCGACCCGCGGTACCGAAAGCGCGCGTAATGTGACGTCTTAGGTCCTGGGCTTACTACTGGTCAGAGCCGCTAAAAGCTTCTTCTTAGTCGAAATACAAAATATAAGGGGCGCGAACCGTTTCAATTATTTGTAAAAGTAGTTTTTGTTCAGTATTTGAGATCAGAAAAGAAACAAATGCAGTTTATAAAGTACGGAAACAAGAAATGATCCGTCGACATACCCGCCACCAATCGGTGGAACAGGCGGCGCCTACTAGAAAGGAGTAGTGGGATCAGGCGCCGACACGGAAAGGTCGCGGATGTACGCGGCGGCGCTGCGGCCGTAGGGACCGAAGGACCCGGCCGGCTCTGAGCGTTCCCAAGGCCTTCGGTGAGCAGCTTTGTCTTGCGGTTTGGCCGTTTCGCGGTATGGCAGCGCGAAGTGGCGCCCATTCTGAACTGATCTTTACCCCGTGTTTGCTGTCGTTTGTGGCCAATGAAGTGTCATGCCGAATTTGTGTTTAATCGCGCAGCAAATGCAATGAGAGCCGCTCTAGCTGCCCGCTACATAGAGCCTATCCAGAACACGCTTTAGTGGCGCCCTCTCGCGCCGTCGACACGGAGTACGGCAGCCGTGAGCGCTCGCTCAGCTCACCACCCCTCGTCTAGTTCACGGCCACTCAAGCAACCAAGGACGTCATGAAGGAGGTTATTTTTTGCTTGTTTTTGTAATTTTGATTTGCCTATAACTTCTAAAATAAATCGAAATTCGAGAAAAGAAAAGTGTCATTAAGTTACTACGTTCAGTGCGCTCAGGTTTGGTGCAAATAAAAAATTAGTAAAAAAAGCCATTGCAGGGCCCCTTTAAACTGGTTCATCCCTGCTCTGAGCCTAAGTTTAAATTTGAGACGTGCAGACGGACTTAGCGTCGTAACAGCCGTAATGCGCAGAAAGAATATTGAATACCATGAAAGAAAAACAAAAGGATACGAGGCGGCTCGGTGTTATAGAAGTAATGTAGTGTACGAAGGATGCCATCATACGTTTTTTTCTTGTTGAACGTTCCGCATCGCTGAGAAACGCTCAAGGTACCAGCGCAGACAACTAGCTGGCGTGAAATTTCTATCGAGCGCAAAACGAGCGTCACTTTTGTCATGCGCTTTCAATTCGATAAGGCGCAAAATGTGCGCGAAATAGTAGCAGGTAAGGGAGCAAAATTTAGATGTTAGGTCTGAAACACCGCCAGATCATGCCGTGTTAGGGCCATCTCTCGCGAGTCAATACGTCAAAGGTATTGCGCGTCGAACTGTACGTGTGAGTTATCCATTCGAGCGAAACCTTGATTTCGCAAAACTATTGTGCGTTAGAAATATGCATCGTGTTAATCAGCTATAACTATACCCTATCTCACTAGTTGCTCGCAGTACTTGGAAGCCACGAGCGAGAAATGAACGAAAGTTGATTTTGTAGGACAATCGCGACGTGGAGACACATAAAAAAGAGTCCAGATAAGAAGAGAGCTCTCCCTTCTCTTCAAGTGCTTGGGTTACGCTCTCAATCCTGCACCTTTGGTAACACTGCGCGCACCTAAAATCGCCGTCTTCCCGGAAAAACACGGTGTCCTTCAGAATCGAGGGGTGCTGCGCGAAAGCCAGCGACATGTCACGGGAACGAAGGCGAGGTGCTCCGGGCTTTGAAAACGCTCCTGACCCCAAAAACAACAAACTTTTTTTTTAAGCTATCTTTATTCAGTTTACCTTGATAGCTTATTAACGCAAGAACTAACATAAACTGTAAAAAAAATAATTGTGGGCATACAACGACGACGCATTCACTGGGACCCGAGTCAAGGCAAGAAACAACCAACTACTAAATGGAAAGAAAAGAAATGATGTTCGCATACATAGGCAGAACGCATCCATCGAGAGAAATGAATCCCGCGCTTGTTCTGCCAGTCTCATTGTGCTTTTGCCAAAAGCCACAAAGGAGAGAGACAATCAGCGTCTACAGCCTCCCCCCCCCCCTAAAAAAAAGATAGGTTTTTGCACGCCCGCGGTCGCCCAAGCGATGACCTTGGAAGTGTATGCGATTGTAGCACGTTCGTCCCGCGGCAGTTCCCCTGTCTCAAATGCCACGGTCCGTTTCTCCCAAGTACCGAAGTCCCCGTCTTATCTTCCCCGAGTATCAACTCCGCAGTAAATCTGAGTCATTCCGATGCTTTCCAACGTTGCAAAACTGTTAGACGAATATTTGTAAACAAGTATACGCTGTGCGCAAAACTATCTACAGTGCTAAAATTCAAAAGCGCTGTGTTGGATTCGGGAACTCGTGTAGGTTTAGCTCATCGTTGGAACATTCTTATTCGCTCGATGAACTCCAGAAAACGTGTAAATATTAAAGTGGACTTTCCAGAGAACGATATTAGTTGTCGGGGTCCCAGGCGACCGGACAGGTCGCAAGTATTGGTTGATTAAACGTTTTAGTTCATAATCACAATCGTATCATCAAGCGCACGCCATTTCCTCATCACTTCTTCTACGAACAGAGTTGTTGTATTCGTAGCACACGTAGACGGAAACGGTTGAGACTGTGCTCAAATAATATCTTATTTTAGCAGGTACTGCGCAGCGATTACACACAATGCTTCTAAAATAAACATGCTGCTCCACATGTGTATTCACTAGACAAAACACAAGACTTAAAAAAAAAAACATTTGTTTCATGTTGTTTTCACAGCACTTCTACGTCGGTACTTTCGCGTTAGAGGACATCACATAATGTGCGATAGGAAACGGTACGATCGATGCTACATAGCCTCTTTTTTGTTGAAATTAATAAAAAAAGTATTTGTCTTCACTTCGCACTGCATGTTTTACCACGGAAGTTCCTATTTGGTTATGATGTCTTACTTTACTATATATATATATATATATATATATATATATATATATATATATATATATATATACATATATATATATATATATATATATATACAGTTATTTAAATTACCGAATTACAAAAACGTCGAAATTGCATAATTGCTTTCAGTACTTGCATCGATTTTTGCTCGCATAGTGAATAAGATTAGTTCAAAACATACCCGAAACGAAAAGCTGGTATGTGTATTCTCTGAGGTGTTACTTTCCTAGCGGTCTAACGTTCAAGAACGGCTATTTCCTCGCGTTGTGTTAAGGACAGCGTGCATTGAGACGCCTCGTTAGAAAAAATCTTTTATTTGAGTAGGATCACAATCTGCGCCCGTCCGGCCAAATTGGGCAAGTTAGGGTACGCTCACTGCACACGCACAACAAAAGGGGGCCCCTCGCAGCTGCCCTTATCTACAGATCTCACCTCTCCCTGAACCGGTCACTTCGGCGGAGGCGCCGGGCGATCAGAGAGAATGTTTAGCTTTGCGATAAACTGTTCCAAGGTCCCGCACAGAGACGGCCCCAGAAATACTTGCATGACAGACAGGCCAGCGCCCCCCCCCCCTTTTTCACCTTCTATTTTTTTATGCACCTCACATTCGTTCTTTTTTTTTTTGAGTATATGTGTCATTGGAATGGTTTTGTATCCTAGCAATCGTCAAACAGCAAGACGCAACTAAGTCAGAAACCAGCTGCACTCTCGTGGGCACGTAAGCAACAATACGTGTCCCAATCCGATGTCCTTTCAAGCGTTTCGCCTGCGTGCACTGCGAACAAACGCAAGGAAATGAGACGTCGTTTCCCCATAACTTGGCAAACGGAGAAAGCTAAAGCTCCCGTGAGCCAATGAGAGTGTTGAAGCGAGGCACGTGACAACGTACGGTGGTGGGTACTGCTTCTAAAAATAGCTGTCACGTGCTTTGCTCCGCGACTGTGATTCCCTCACAGCAGCTCTGACCTTTGAGGTTTGCCAAATTACGGTGAAACGGAGTATAGACAAAACAGACAGGAAACGAGCTGCCAGCATACGCTAGTCAAACTTCCAACAAAAAGGATTAGTTTCTCCCCAAGCTGGACGACATTTATCGTGCATCTTTAGAGCTGCGAAGCTCAAAATCACGCGTACTCAATAAGATTTTTTCTCTCGCGTGTTTGTGATTTTTACAATGCCCTGCAAGCAAAAAAGCAAAAAAAAATATGGTGAAGTCACTCCGAGGGGGTACCGATAACTGCGAGCCACGAACATGAAGGATTCGCTAACATCCGTCAGGAGTGCGAACGGTAAATCGTCACGCAAACATATTCTCACAAGCTGCAAATATTTATTTGGCTTAGCAAGTAGAATGATACTAACGACATGTGATTATTATATACAAGATACCATTTCTCGGTTCTTCAAGACCATTTCCCTAGTCCTGAACGGTCGCGCTACGGGCCGCGGCTGCACGCCCACGCCCCTGCCCTCGCCCACGGAGCTGCGTGGGCGAGGACAAAAAGCCGTGCCCTCGATAGACTACGGAGCTACGTTGTGTCGTCTGCTACTGTACCGCCAACAGGAGAGCGATAGCTCTGTGTGTTCCACAGATGCGTGTTGCGGTATAACTCTGTACGTCTGTCCTGGAGGAAGATAAAAATATAGGCTCTGTGACCCCCTCCTAAGCTAGCAAAAACAAACAGAAGTATACTCGTTTGGACTGAAAGGTTTCCGAAATAGTGGCCAGACATTGGAAAAGCATATGTCACAGAACTTGGTTTGTGAAATGGCATTATTTTTTCGAGCAAGAAATCACCTGCTCACCACTGGGACGACGAAATCGTCACTATTTATTGCGTCAGGTGTATTTGCGCTCATGAAGAAAAATCTGAACACATCCTTCTCCCAACGGCCTATGTCGAATAACAAACACTTTTTTAAACATGTATGCACAAATAACTCATTTATTGCTACACTTGTATATACACGTGAATTAAACGAAGTCAAACCGCATTTGTGATTAGATCTTGATGTCTATACCAACTACATTCATATTTTTTTAGGGCTTCATTGAACGATAACTTCAACAATAGTTAATGGAACACGATGGCTCGATCTCACCAAAAACCTCAACGTGCGAAGCTTCCACAGACGGTCGCTTGCGAGTATTCTCAATGTGGGACTTCAGAAGCTTTCGCTTGCCATAGGGAGCTTGCTTTCGACTACAGCACTGCACGGGCCCGGGAAGCGCGCAGCTGCGGGCTGACTCGCAGGATGACGTGTTCGATCACGTAAGATGACGTGCATTACGTGATCACGTAAGATGACGCTAGCTCGCAGATGACGTCACGTATCACATAACTCGGGTGACGCATAAGATGACGTGTCACGTGATCACGTAAGATGACGTGATTTCGTGTAACGTGATCACGTAAGATGACGTCATATCGTGTAACGAGATCACGTAAGATGACGTGTTTGTGTCACGTGATCACGTAAGATGACGTCCTTTCGTATCACGTGCTCACGTAAGATGACGTTTTCGTGTCACGTTATCACGTAGGATTACATGATTTCGTGTTACGTGACACGAAGGGGTGAGGAAGAACTAACGCTCACGCATTTCCATCGGATGAATCCCATTGATCGCTCCACTCCAATTTTTTTTTTCGTTTTTGGTTTGTTTTTGATTTTGCTTACGCGGTTGGGAGCGATTGAAGGCTGGTTCACACATTTTCGTGTGACTGCGACTGCAACCACTTGCGCCGGCTTACGACCAGAGGTTGCTATGGCTACAGTTGCGTCGAGCATAGACATGCCTGAGCTTGAAAGGCACGCGTCGTACTCGAGCGGAACCAAACGCAACTGTGTGAACCTTGCATTTTATTGTGGTGCAGCACTACACACGCTGATTCAAGATTTCGGGCAGCGACGTAAACATGTGTTGGTCCCCAAAGTGTGTCCAAGGGGCACAGTGGCGATTTATTGAGAAATCGTATTGAAGGCGCGCGAACGTTGGCTGGAAGATACCCGCGTTAGACTCACTTTCTATTCTAATCATTTTGGCAATGACTTTTATTTGTTTCAACACATGACATGGCGAACGTGCAACTGAACGGGGCATGGTCACAGCTTTCCTGCACGGACTGAAAATGCCCAATGTCGACGACGCGACGACCTTCTAACACGGATGTGGCTGCTTGCGCGTCACCCGGTGGTTGTGCGTTACCCGAAGCTTCGACAGCTCCAGCATTTACAAGGAAGCTCGTTCTAGCTTCTCCTGAGCTCTCGGAAGAACTGACTTCGGCCGCTACGGAACATACCGATTCTCCCTCACCAGGGAGCCTGGACGCTAAGTCTTCCGCGGTCACCGCTTCAGCATTGCCGTCGTTGCTCCCGGACACGGAACCATGCGGGCTACCAAACGAGCGCTCAAAATCACCGACCTCATCAACCGAGGCTTCCACGAGGACACGCTTACATGGAAACACTTTCAGGCGCGTTCGCTTGCCATAGGACGGTTGTCTTCGACCCATAGCTCCAAGGGGAATTTGCCACGTGCGAAAACACGGAGGCCTATCCACCAAAGAACCAGGAAAGCGAGACACGCACACTGACGCCTCGGCGTGCAGAATGAAACAGGATACGGGCGCGGCTGGCGCGGCGCCGCCGCGGAAGAACAGCTTGCGCAGTGCCGATCGCCGAACGGACGATTTCGTGGACAGCGAGCGCCACCTCACGGGAGAGAGAGATACCTTAAAACAAAACAATGAAAACAAGCACCGACACATTGGTTCTTTTAATTCGCTGTAGTTACGGAACAGATCGACTTACATGAATAATTTCGATATTACTCGATTCCGTAATAAATTTAGAAGACATTCAATGAAATACTTTTTCTGTTTGCATTTAGATAATTTTGTAAATTCGCTCCGAACGCAAGAGTGCCGAATTAGCCGATTTTGACCATTTTCATGATCTTTTTAAAAATATAACTAAATTTATAATAAAACATTTGTTCCATTTAATGTCTCGATAATGCCTCAATGTCTTTAAAGCCGGAATTCGCAAGAAGATCCGCGCAGCCGTTATTATGTGACAATTTTTCGAAGATGGCGAAAAACCTCATGTATTCTCTATGGGGCTCTGAGGTGCGCCCCCCCCCTCTTAACACGTTTCTGTAGGCTTGTTGCGTATTTGTGCAAGCGAGACATTTCTTCAAATGCTAACAAGACAATATAACGATTTGAAGTCAGCCTCCCTCACTTTGAGTTCTCCTACTATGTGAAGTAGTTAGCTGTGAGGAGAGTTTTTAATGGGAAAGCATTAACTGTCCAATGGAGCGAGCCGACGTCATCAGCTTTGAAGCCGTGCCAAACGGAGCTAAACTAACCTCTCCCAATGGAGCGAAGTGAAATCGCGATCTGAAGGCTCCCAGCTTTCAACCGCGCCAAAAGCCGCGCCAAAACGGCAGCTGAATTCCCTTCACCCAATGCAGCTAAGTGAAGCCGAAATCTGATGGATAGGCTCCCATTGGCTGGCGCGCGTGATAGTTTCAAGGGACGAGGCTCCATTGGCCACCGCGCGTTAGTTCTACGGAGCGCCACCCCATGGCGCTACGGGCCCGCGCAGCCAGCGCGCCGGTAAAAGTGAAGCGGCTGGCGGCGGGGCTTCCCAGAGCCCGGTCGGGCAGACTCCAGAGCGGCAGCACGGCCGATGTCAGGGCGGCGCGGCCACTTCAAGAGAGCGCGCGCAAGCACGACCCTCATGCTTTCTCACTCACAACTCATAGGAAGTGCCTAGGTGCACCCACAGCCCTTTTCTTATTGGTTTTCAGAATTAATGTAACAAAACAATATAAACACAAAATCAGAGTACTATTAGCGCCAAGATGTTTTGGTGGCTCCCTCTCATGGTTTCCGTTCGCGACTTCGCGACCAGGATCTGCCTTTGCCGTGATCGGTAGGACTCACTTGCCTGTGTCTTGCCGGGATTGGCGGATTCGCCTCGCCGTAAACCGGCGATTGGGTAGGCATTATCAGTGTACAGGAAGCTATGGTTTGGCTAACCACGAACTTCGACCACAAAGACGCTTGGACCAGCACGTCGCTAACAGTGACTAACGGCGTAAGAAATGCAGGTTGTGAGATATTTGTCTTCATGCTTCTTGCCTCGTGATTTGCTCATCGGGTTTTAGATCGCTTAATTATGGCCGCCGTCCATTTCGCTGAGGAACGATAACAAGATGCTTGGGAGTGGCCACGTCTGGCGCTTATTAAACTGTCAGCGACCGTAGTGGTTGATTCTCAGCTGTTCATGAAGCGTATGCACGCTGCTGTCGTTTCGTCTTGTGTTATGCTTGTTTAGATCATCTGCGCGGCAAGGATACGCTGAATAGAATGTAAACATTACATCATTTTCTTGCAGGCTGGTCTATACTTGCTTCATCTCGTGGACACCCAAGTCGTAAGCTTCATGCTCATCTACCTTGCGGCGTTTGAGCTTCCGGCCGTGATGTGGATTTACGGTGAGTGCCGATGACGCTTAAGGCATTGGTGAGCTGAGCAAGAGAAGAATCGAATTTCACTATATCAAGGGTGGTCAGACAAACATATGCAAAAAGCTGTAAAAAATAAAAAGAACTTTTGAAGTGAGAAGCAGCAGAAGAATATAATGGCAGCAAAATGTTATGGGCATGGCCTTTATTTTAGCCTTCGATTATAAGCATCATACTTGACCTCCAACGTGACAAATAACGGGACTCAAAACATTTACTGTACACCGAAGCAAACGTGCATGCAAGGTTAAAGGGATACTTAGAACCGAAATTCGGATTTTGCAAAATAAGGCAACAGAAGCATATGAACGGGACGCTAAGAACTCCAAAACATCACTCATACATCGATAGTGCAAACGGATGGCCGTACTTTTGGAAAAGAAGAGCGCGATCAAGCGAGGTCTATGACGTTATTGTCCTCCTGGAGAATTTGAGAATGATGGGAAGTGGCCTCACTTCTCTCCTTCTCGGTTCGGTTCACCAGAGCTAGGTGGGACGTAGCGAGGAGGAGAAGGAATGAAAATCGTGACGTGACTTGTCTCGTAGGCCT
Organism: Ixodes ricinus; assembly: GCA_037355805.1. NCBI lineage: Eukaryota > Metazoa > Arthropoda > Arachnida > Ixodida > Ixodidae > Ixodes > Ixodes ricinus. The sequence continues at coordinate 31,522 of JAZHYW010017060.1, read as the reverse complement.
CGTCGTCCGTGTTCAATCGTACACTTCTTTTCCGAAAAATCTGGCGATCCGTTAGAGATATCGCTGTATGAGTGACGTTTTTGGGTTTTGCGGCGTGTCGCCTATCCGTCCAGCCTGTTTTGTGGGCTCGAGATTTCGGTTCACTATCCCTTTAAGCAGGCACTGCCCCTGAGGCCTTTTGTCCAGTTAGTCCGATCTGCTCAAAGAAAGTTGTATTTTATTCTATACTGCTATCTTTCTCGGGTTTTGGGGAGGCGAGCTCACTTTTCAGAGCCCCGCAGGGGGCACCTGTGAAAGCAGGTGTTTGGAGAGTGGCGTCTCCACGGACCCCGAGCCATGCGGGTTCGCCCGCCCACGTCTGGCTGTGCGTGGCTTTCCCGTGTCCGGGGAAAAGGGCATCCTGGTGGTTGAGCCGAGCCCGGGGTAGGTTTGGACCCTTCGGGGCCCCCGGGTGAGGCAATACACCACTTTGGCCCCTGCTTCCCGTAGACGGGAGTCCTGGTAAGGCCCGGCCAGGATGATTCAGCCTAGTCGCCTCCTCTTCTACTATCCCCTCCTTTCTTTCACTCCCACCTTTACTTATACTTCTCCTCTCTCTTTTCTCTCCATTCCCCTTTCACCTTCTTGGCGGCAAGGGCCAACCTTGAGTGGAGAAGGACGCTAGTCTAGACCCACCCTTGGGTATAACATCTGGGTAGGTGCTACTGGAGTAACGTGCACAGCAAAGCCATTTTTGTTATGTGCCGTTACCCTGTCCCATGTTGGGCTCCATGGTGGGCGGCACACCGCAGATGTCGAATGTCTCCCATATTTTTATGGGTTCCAAAGCTAAACCTTCTTCTGATCGATCTCTGAAAAGAGTTCGGACCGAAGCCACCGTTCCTTTAAAGACGACTGATAACACTCAAGCCTTCCCAAAGTTCTTAGTATTGCATTGCGAATACGATCTACCACTCGGAAAGCTCTCCCCATTCCTTGTTGCAAAAACCCTGGAAGCATCTATAGGAAAATCTTACAAAGCAAAGAAGCTCCACTCTGGAGACCTCCTTGTCGAGGTTGAAAAAGAGCAACAAAGTATAGCCCTTCTTGGACTTAATAGAATAGCTGATCACAAAATCACAGTAACGCCACACCGATCTCTCAACACCATTCGGGGCGTGATCTCCGAAGAAGATTTGTTGGAAAGCACAGAGGATGAAATCCTTGAAGGACTCAGCAACCAGGGTGTGATAGCAGTGAAGCGTATTACCTTTCGTCGAGATGATCAAGAGAAGCCTTCGAAACACCTTGTGCTTACATTTAATTCTACGACCCTCCCCCAGGCGGTCAAGGCGGGATATCTCAACTGCAAGGTTCGACCGTATATTCCCAATCCGAGACGTTGCTTTAGCTGCCAGCGTTTCGGACATGGGGCAGCTACTTGTAGGGGACGGACAACCTGCGGAAAATGTTCAAGCAATGATCACCCTACTGACAACTGTGCAAGTGATTTTTCCAAATGCGTGAACTGTTCAGGTGCTCACCCTGCATACTCCCGCTCATGCCCAAAGTTTAAAGAAGAAAAAGAAATACTAACACTGAAAACCAAGGAAAATTTGACATACTTTGAAGCCCGAAAACGCCTCTCGTTCCTACAGAGAGGCTCCTACGCCGCTGCGGTCAGCAAGGGGCTGCACCGACAACGGCTTCCGTGGGGACACAGGTCTGTCTTTTAGACCTTTCCGCCCCGCGCAAACCCCAAGCCCCCAAAGTCTCGCCTGGAGTCCCTCAAGAACCGAGGGATCCTACTCAGATTGCATCCTCAAAGGCGACGGCCCCACGCCGTCTGCCTGCACGTCCTCGTGAGAAAACTGTGACGACAGAGTCACAGTGCCTTGAGGGGCGCCCTTCATCTTCCTCGCATCGCGAGGAAGAGGCAATGGATGTCTCCAGCAGTCCGCCGGAGCCTCCACCTGCCCCGAAGGGTGGTAAAATATTGTCAAAAGTTGAGGACCCAAAGAAAAAGACTAAAGCGACAGGCCCAGAAGCTTGCACATAGAAAGTGCTTATTCATGGGTGCTGTTTCATCTCTCCCAAAAATCTTCTTTAACACTCCATACACCTCACAGCATCCATGTTCTTTGTCGCTTACCTGCATCACTCCACTCACTCTTAAGGATCAGTTGAGACAGAGGAATTACGGCGACTCCCTCGCCAGTGGCTTTGGCCCGAAGTCTCGACCCCTTTGGAGGTCAGTGTGGGCAGCTCCACAAGGATCAGCCAGAGGACCATTGGCGACTCCCTCGCCTGGGGCACTACTTTTATTCGTTTTGCCCCGAAGGTTTGGTCGGAACTGCCCTCCTGCTGACGTCCACACCCATTCATGTCTTCCTTTGTTCTTTATTAAATTCTTTTTTAGCTGTCTTCTTAGAACCCTATTTTGTGAGTGGTGCATTACAGCTTTAGCTGCTCATGCGCTAGGGCTACGAACTCGAGGTCCTGAGTTTCAAACTTGTTACCGACAATGAGTCTTATTCAATGGAACTGCCGAGGTCTCCTGCATAATTATGACGATGTTTGCTCCCTTTTGGAGGAATATCGTCCGCTGGCAGTGTGTCTCCAGGAAACTCACCTGAAGGAAAGTCAGTCGAATGTCTTTAGGCACTTTCATTTTTTCCGTAAGGATAGAGATCACTCGTCTCACTCGTCTGGAGGTGTAGCCATAGTAGTGCAAAAATCAGCGGCATGTGTTGAGGTTCCCGTGCACACCGCCTTGGAAGCAGTGGCTGTTCGCATTCTGTCAGACCGCCTTATAACCCTTTGTTCACTTTACATTCCTCCAAACTTTCATTTAAGGTGCGAAGACCTTGAGTCACTCATTGCTCAACTCCCCCATCCATTCATTATTCTTGGTGATTTTAATGCACACAACCCTTTATGGGGCAGTACTAGACGCGATACTCGTGGAGCAATCGTCGAACGGTTTATTCTGTCTACAAATTTGTGTCTGTTTAACGAAAAGAAACCTACATATTTTAGTGCACCCACAAACTCATTTACTTCAATCGACCTTTCTATAAGTCAACCTATTTTATTTTCACTTTTTTCATGGCAGGTTACAGATAATCCCTTAGGCAGTGACCACATGCCGATTATTTTAAGACGGAATAACCCAGGTGTGACTCTCCCCACCCGAACTCCCCGCTGGAAATTTGAGAAGGCGAACTGGTCCGAATTCAGCCAATTCTCACTGCTCGCATGTACATCTCTTGACAAACTTTCAATTGATGAAGTGAACGAATACTTAACGAAGTGTATCCTTCAGGCAGCCATAATGGCAATCCCCATGACCTCGGGACGCCTCCCACGCCGTCCCAAGCCTTGGTGGAATGAAGAATGCTCAGAATCACGAAAAAAACAAAACAAAGCATGGAGCATATTTCGACGCTATCCGACGTCAAGCAATCTTCTTCAGTTCAAGCAAATGAAGGCCCGTGCACGGTACATTCGCCGGCATTCGAAAAGAACAAGTTTTCAAGGGTATGCGACATCAATAAATAGCCGCACATCCCCGAAAGAGGTCTGGGACCGAATTAACAAAATCAATGGATGCTATCATGCTTTCACCCTCCCCCTGCTATCCTGCAACGGAATCTGTCCAGAAAGTCTAGAGGAACAAGCCGATATTCTCGGGGAACATTTTGAATTTGTTTCAAGTTCCAGGCACTATTCACCATCATTTCTTCGGATAAAACAGCAGGAAGAAGCGAGGACCATAAAGGCACCTGGTGGTGCACGGGAGCCGTATAATAGATCCTTCACCCTTATTGAACTAAAGATGGTCCTTCATAGCGTCAAACCCTCGGCAGCTGGTCCTGACGGTATCCACTACTTCATGTTGAATCATCTTCACCCGTCTACACTTGATCTGGTTTTATACCTTTTCAACAGAATATGGGAGGAGGGACGTTTTCCATCAGCATGGAGAACGGCTACAATTATCCCTCTACTTAAACCAGGAAAGAACTCGGATGCTGCTACCAGTTACAGGCCAATAGCATTGACGAGCTGCTTGTGTAAAACTCTTGAAAAAATGATTAATAGACGACTGATGCAGCACCTGGAAAAACATTGCATCCTGGATAAATACCAGTGCGGTTTCCGCTCGTCCCGCTCGACGCTGGATCAATTGGTTCGGTTGGAGACAACTGTTCGAGAGGCCTTTGTCAATAAACAGTACTGCCTTTCTGTGTTTTTCGATCTCGAGAAAGCATACGATACTGCCTGGCGGTATGGAATTTTGAGGGACTTGATTGACATTGGTATCCAGGGCCGCATGTTCCATGCCATTGAGAGCTATTTAGGTAGGCGCACCTTCCGAGTAAGGCTGGGGTCTGTACACTCACGATGGTTTGTACAGGAAAACGGTGTTCCACAGGGCGGTGTCCTAAGTGTTACTCTGTTTGCTATAAAGATCAATTCTATCGCACGTGTCATACCACCATCAGTCCACTATTCGCTGTATGTAGATGACCTCCAGATCGCTGTTTCCTCATGTAACTTTGCAATCTGCGAACGGCGTGTTCAACTGACTATTAATAATGTGACAAGATGGGCTGACAATAACGGATTTAAGTTTTCCACGGAGAAGACTGCTTGTGTTTGTTTTTCACGAAAACGCGGTGTGATGCCGACGCCTTCGTTGACCATATACAGTGCACCAGTTCAGTTGAAAACGGAGTATAAGTTTCTAGGGCTTATATTCGACTCCAAGCTCTCTTTCAGCCAGCATATTAAAACGCTAAAACAAAAATGCCATAAATCCCTTAATATTCTGAGAGTTCTCTCCCACATGACTTGGGGTTCCGATCGACTGTGCCTTTTAAGAATCTATAGGTCGATTGTGCGGTCACGCCTAGATTATGGATGTTTGGTGTATGGATCAGCGAGTGCATCAACACTGAAAATGTTGGATCCAATCCATCACGCAGGGATCCGACTTGCCACCGGTGCGTTTCGTACATCCCCTGTGCTGAGCCTCTATGCTGAAGCTAATGAAATGTCTCTAGAGAAAAGGCGAGATGTCCTAGGTCTAATGTATTCCCTTAGGATACGGTCTGTAGTACAACATCCGTGTCGGGAACTAGTCGAGGAAACACGTTTTGAACGAACCTTCCAAAGCAAGCCCGCTGTTAAGCCTCCCTTTTCATTGCGAAACAAGACCGCGGCCGTTTCGGTTAGCCTTCAGACAAACCCACCTGTTGCTCAGCTTTTGGGAACAGTGGCACCATGGGAGCATGGTCTGCTCATCACAGACTTGTCACTCACTGAGTACACTAAGAAAAATACCCCACCAGAAGTCTTAAAACAGGAATTCCTTGAGCTACAAAATACATATAAAGACTACACCAGCTTTTATACTGACGGCACAAAAACCGACTCCTCTGTCGGCTGTTCTGTTATTGGACCATCACTTAAATGTGTGCGGAGGATTAATTCCAGTGCAACTATCTTGACTGCTGAGTTATATGGTTTACTATTGGCCACAGACTATATTACCAAAAAAAGGCATCCATACTCTGTAGTTTACACTGATTCACTAAGTGCTCTGAGAGCACTCAGATCCCTTGAGATAGCAAAAAACGCTTTAATAACTCAGCTACAACATAAAGTGGTTGCTGCAGCTAGGGACAACAAATTGCAGATAGTCTTTTGCTGGGTGCCTAGTCATGTGGGTATTCCCGGCAATGAAGCTGCTGATCGTGCCGCTTCCACATGTGCTACAAGGAAGGTCGATATTCATGACATACCCTACCAAGACTACAAAGCGACCATAAAGAAAAGTATCAAGTGTAAATGGCAAGAGGAATGGTCCCGCGAAGCTAACAACAAACTCCATGTTGTGAAGCCGATGCTACAGGAGTGGGCGAGTGCCCGTCATAGAGACCGTTTTTTCGAGGTAATTCTTTGTCGGTTAAGAATTGGCCACACACATCTAACACATGGGTATCTGCTTCGCCGAGAGGATCCACCTGCATGCGAACACTGTTCAGAACCATTGACGGTAGTGCATATCCTTCTTGAGTGCCCCGCATATCACAGATACCGCCAATTCTACTTTGCCCAGTTTTATTCAGCACAGATGCCTTTACACCTTGCTCTTTTGCTTGGAGATGAACCTTTTATAAATCATACAAATGTTTTTAAATTCCTAGAAAGCACTGGACTTTTACGTCAACTTTAAACTTGCTTTGCAATTTTTAAATTTTTCATCCACATTATTTAGATACAGATTCATGTCCATCCTTTTATTCTATCACTGGCCACTAGAGCCCTCTTTCTTCTCTAGAAACCATTTATGAAATAGTCAGACTTTGGCGCTCTATAGCCTTAGATGCTTTTGCGCCAATAAAACTCAATCAACTCAACTTTTCAGAGAGTCAATAAAGAAACGCATTTGGCCCGCGATCCGCAGTTTCGGCAACCCTCGAACTAAACTATAGCTTCGCCTACTTAGGTGCAGGATGTCTAATCTGTCTATTACGGTATATAGAAATACCCACGCTCAACTGTTTTTTAGGTCTGGAACATCTTAAGCTGGACATAATGCTGATGCACGGCGAGCTCTCAGCCGACAAGCTCGAATTCGCCTGGTGCATAATCTTGCCCGTCATTCTCACTGTAAGTGTTATCTCGAAAGAGTCGGGATATCTCAGCTCGCCGAAAATTTGGTGTTATAATGCTACGCCTAAGCTTCGCGCACCCGAGCCCTCAACATCAAAAGCAGGAATGGCTGATTATCTTATATGTTTATTCTTAATTGAAATCAAAGGAGAAACTTCTTGCAATGTCTAATGACAGCCAACTGTCATGTATTGACAGTTGAGCGGCCCATTTAACCGTAAAAGTGTAATTCGCCTATTAACGCTTTATTATTGAAGGTTGGTGTTCCTTATGACAGAACAACCATCATCACAGCCTCGATTTGCGAGATAAAGTACTGTTTTGATTTTGATCAGCAGTGCCTGGATGAAAAGTTGCTCTTCTCACAGATTCGTGATGAGGATTGCTGTGACGATAACTGCCCCAACAGTGGTGCGAAGTAGGTTACGGTGCATTAACAAACACTGTACATCGCAGGCCACAGTGATGACAAACCTACTGACCGGCTGCAGTTCGCTGCGCCTCGGGCCCATCGAATATCCCGGTGTACGCCTGCTACATCGGCTGGAGCCTCATCATGCTGGGGGCGCTCCAGGTGCCCCTCTGGGCTGTCGTGTCGGCTCTTAAGGGGTAACTGCAAAGAAAAAAAAAGTGTATTTTTAAACAGCCTAATTAGGACAAGCATGTAACAAAACAATTTTTCCGCCAAAAACAAAATTTTTTACAGCAATATTTATTGCGCAGGACTGATTTTAGTTTGCGGCTATTTCACCCGTTTTGAATCGCGCGCCACAAAGTTGCTATTATACGTCACAGAGTTGCTGCTATACGTCACGGAGTGACGTATACCAGCCACTCCGCGGGCGTCGAAAGAGCGGGAGTTTCAAATGCGGAGAGGTTGGGACTCCGACTAAATTACGTCCTGTGGCGTAAATATTGCTAGAAATAATTTGTTTTTTCGCGGAAGATTTGTTTCGTGACATGCTTGTCCCAATTAGGCTGTTTAAAAAAACACTTTTTTCTTTGCAGTGAACTCCAGCGTAAGCGACGGAACCCGGGCGCTGTTTGGAATTTGAGTTTGCTCATCATATATAAGCGTCAATCCATCTGAGACGTTGCTGACGCTGCGAATATGCGTAAATTGTCAGAGATAACAGCGCAATGAAGTATTGAGTAGACACGTAGCACGTTTAAGTGTCAGTCACATGAGCTGCAGCATAGCCTCCTCTATAAACATGAAGCTAGGTAAGGTAAAGCACGGGAGGAGAATAATCTACCCAGCCGCCTTAAAAAAAGAGAGGGGAGGATGTTAAAGGCAAAAACATTGGGGGACGATCTCGCGGCGTGATGCGTTCAGAGATCGCTAGCATGTGTTGCTTATTCGACAATATGACAATGACGATCGTCATATAGTCGGAAATTTTTTCTGTAAAATTTAGCGGGGAAACTGAATTGGTGGATAGGTCACATCCCGTACATTTTTCCGCTAAATTTAGCGGAGAACCTCAATTCGTTTGGAGGCTCGCGACGTCAGGTCACATGACATCAATTTTCCCGCCAAATTTAGTAGGGGAAACTGAATTGGTGCATAGGTGACCGGACGTCAATTTTTTCCGCTAAGTGGCCGGGTTACTGAATTGGTACATAGGTCACGTGATGTAAATTTTTCCGCTAAATTTAGCGGGGAACCTGAATTTGTCTTTAGGTACCGTGACGTCAGGTCACGCGAGATCAATTCTCCCTCCAAATTCAGCGGGGAAGCAGAATTAGTGACGTCAATTCTTCCCCTAAATTTAGCGTTAAAACTGAGCTAGTGGATGGGTCACGTGACGTCAATTTTTCCTGCTAAGTTTAGCGGGGAATTTGAATTTGTCTGCAGGTCCCGTGACATCAGGTCGCGTGACATAAATTTTTCCGCTAAATTTAGCTTGGAAACCTGAACTGGAGCATAAGTCCCGTGACGTCAATTTTTACGCTAAATTAAGCGGGGAAACTGAATTGGTGCATACGTCACGTGACAAATAGTTCCGATAAATTGAGTGGGAACTTGAATTCGTCTGTAGCTCCCGATGTCAGGTCACGTGATATCAATTTCCCGCCAAATTTAGCGGTGAGACTGAATTGGTGTATAGCTCACGTGGTGTAAATTTTCCACTGTAAAACGACTCCGATGTCAGCGCCAGGCAGCGCAGAAGTAATTCCTCTCAACCACTTTTTGTTTTCAAGAAGTACGTGACGTTGGTCGTCTCTACCTGTTCTAAAAGTACACTGCCTACTGCTTGCTACTCTCTCCCGGTCTCCCACGCGTGGAAAAAGAAAGGAAAAGGCGAATGGGAAGGTAATCAAGTGAATATGATGCTTGCACCAGACCACGTGAGCTGCGGTGTTAGCACAATGCAGCTTGGAGCACGTTGAGTGAAGGTTTGCGTGACAAAACCCAAAGATTTCGGGTTTTATCCACACTCTTGGGGGGGGGGGGATTCATTACGATCCGGATGGGGATAATACCGGCGTGCAGTTGTTTGTCACTACTGTGTGATGCATGCTACAAACTGCAGGATAACAGTTGTACTGTACTGGGTATATCTCTCATGTACAGTGTGCACAAGTCTCGCCGAGCTATGGCAGACCAACCTAACGCTGTCGAAACATCTAACGTCTACTTTGCCTTAGCCTTGGTTTCTTTTAACAGATGTCACGTTTCCTCCAGTTAGAGGAGGCTATGGCTGCAAGTAACCAGATAACATTCTAAAGCGCTTTTATTAGTTTTGACGAATGCATAAGAAACAAGTACGCTCGCCGTCCAAAGGACGGGCGTGTACCAGTTTGTTGTATTTATCGCAAGGTTCACTAATTTGTTCAAATGGTCCTTGTTTTGCATGGCCTGAATCTACCCTGACGTGTTTTGGACGTTCCAAACATCTCAATCCAGAAGTTGGAACAGTGCCTGGTGCCCTGCTTCTACAACGAATACAACGTCAACTCTTACTCAGCGTCGGAACCCGCTCCCACACAAGTCAACCCTCACCGTTTCTTACAAAAATATAATTCGCATCTTGTTGGAGAGAACTAGAGCCACTGTATGTGGCAGCTTTAGCTGCCAGAGTAGCGACACAACGCTAAAAGATCGCAACATCAGAAGTGCCATTGTGATCTCTATTTTGGGTCCGGAGTTTACCAGTAACTGAGCTGATAGTGGCGCCTGGCGGCTTCTTTATAAATTATGGTTCATTTTATCTCTCCATCCGTTCATTAAAGACGGTAAAAGTCGGTAAAAGTGAGGAAAAGCTACATAAAGTATGCTTGGCACACCGACAGGGGCGTATTTTGAAGTTTTGAGCGCCTCACTCACCGTACGTTCAACGCATCCAGAGACGCGCATTAACAATTTGAACTTTGAGCTACTAGAAAAGCAAAAGAAGCAGACGCGAGCGGCGCTCCCAAATATATTCGAGTGCTACTTCGTCTATTGTCGGCCTTGTTCGGCTTTCTCGGTTGCTGTAGAAACTGAGCCAGCTCTGTCCGTTGCTATGATACAGCACTACACCAATCGCGGCGACAGGTGGCGGTGGGAAAAGCGTGGCGCTACTCTTGCAGCTAAAACTGCCGTATGCAGTACGTGGGTCTAGAAATAACCTATATGCATGTGTTTTCATTTCGCTTCAAGTAAATTTCAGTTACGAGGGCGTGCTCCCGGTATCTGGATCAATCATTATGGTGCGCCTTTTTGCGGGTCACGTGTTATATAAATATATTATTCTTTGTTCCACTCTACGATAGATCACTGACGTAGCTTCAGGCCGCGAGGTTCAGTCACGAGCAAGTTTGGAACCACGTGGTGTGTTGCTCGGGCGTGCATATCCCTGCTACCAGACGCACATAAGCATGTCGGCGAGATATACCAGGTGGTGTGTCATGAATTCAATATCTGGAGTTTCATGTAACGTATACAGGCCTCCCAATTTCAAAAGTCCTATGTTGACGCAAGACAGCAGGTGTGAGGGTCATAACTCTGAGCCCGTCCTGTTGAGAAACTTTACATGACTGATACAGTTATAATGGTGGCATATATTGTCAACAGAGATCAGAGCAAAATTGTAGAAGTGGTAACCTCAGATTGGGTTTTTCAACGCGCCATCTAGTGGCAGCTGCACCAATTATTTCAGTCCGGCATTGTTTGGGCACGTACAATGCGCGGCACTGTTAGCGCGAACACGACTTCGGCGCCTTTTCGTCTTTTACTTCGAAAAGGTTCTGTCGGGCATATTAATTTGCCAGTTAGGTCAGTACCCCAACTGAGCAGTTCCCCCGACTATACTAGTGTTCGGGACAGTCCTTCATTACTAAAAGAGCAATAAATAAAGCACGCGATGGCTTGTTCAGTCTAACAGTGTCGCCTAGCGTACTTTGAGCACGAATTGAACACAAGGGCAGCGTCAGCGCTCAGCGTGAACTTGGCTCAGCTCGAATCGAGAACGAGTGCTGCATCGGTGTTCGGCAAGAAATCGAATTTAATCAGTCTTCGTGCCCAAGCAAAGACGACCGCCAATGTTACTTGATGGTGTTTTGAAAATAGTCTAGCACTGTTCTGCACTCCAGGTATATCGTGCGATTGTTACTTATTTTGCATAGCTGTTGATGAGTAACATACATAGAACAGTCACAGTACAGAACTTCAAAGCGCGTTTTTATCTACAAATATAGCCCACTAATAAAAGACAAAATTCAGTTATTTTTTAATATTTGCTTTAATGGTATTACGTGCACAATTTATTTGGCCTTCAAAATGCTTTTGGCTTTTGTTAAGCTAAAGTGAGGTACATTTTAAATTGTTTTCGAAGTTTCCACCCTTGATAAAGCTCGACGTGAGGTGGTAAACAGAACTCGGCTCATCGAGTGTTGTGTGATGACCTGCCCTGAGGACGACGGCGTATGAGAAATTAGTTATTGACTCTATATAACCCGCCACCCCATGAGAGTCTCCGCATGTGCTCCAAGTGTTTCGTCCAGCATTTTCAAATTCTTGCTTCTTGGTCCATTGGAGAGTTGAGAAGTATTTGCGAAAATTCGTGGACGGAAATAGCGTGTCAACTTGTCCCGTATAGAGAAGAATATTTTGATAGTTCGAGGGCGCTTATAAGCGTTGCAGTAATATCGGTAAAGAAATCCTGGCCTAACATTAAAGCAACCATTGGTCTTAGTGAATCAATTTGTAATTTAAGTGGAACGTGTAGTGATTCTTTGAACTCGCTTGTATTAACGTACTGCTTGTATGCCTCAGCTACAGGTGGCAGGATAGAATAAAGGGCACTTCTTTGAACCGTGAATCCTGTAAGATTCTGAAACAGACTTTTCTGGCCATCAGTTCTCAAATTAAACACTGTGGTGCTTAGAAGATAGAGTGCCAAGGTAGTGTTCGACTTTGATAATTCCCTAATCTTTGCGAAAGTTTCGTTGAATATCCTTCGGCCAGTATCATTTAGCAGGCTAGTTTGGTACAGGAACTCGGTGGAATCCATTAGGTCTACAACTGGAGCTAGGAATCCAGCTCCCAGTATTAATCCATTTAGTGTTAAATTTGTCTTGTTCTCAGGAGGGGTACACCTTAATCTTTCACCAAATCCCAGTGCTGCTCTGGCTGAAAAACAAACAAACAAACAAACAAAACAAGTTAGCAGCATTCTTAACACATGCAGGTAAATCTTAGTTTTGTAAATGCCACTAAAGTGTAATCTGCTAAAACTACACCAAAAACATTATTATACACTCATGTCAACATGTTCAAGAAATAAAGTTATAGATGGTGCACCGACCCGCGTGAACAGAGACTAGAACCTTTGGGTGTACCAATGGCACCAAAACGTGGAAGTGTATGTGCCATAACCTTACTGCTTTGATTCACTGATTGAGCAGCATTGAATGCTGACTCGGCTCTGTATTTAGAGAGTCGTGCATAATTCTCTCAACGTCAGTTAGGCCGGAAGATCAGCTTCCGTATTAGCTAGTAATTTCCTGAACTTAAAAAGGTCCCGCCGTTCGCTATTTTTGGCCCATAAATGCGTAGCGCAATTTCAATGTCATAATACGTAGTTAATTGGTCTTTACTGCTTGGCAGACTTTGGGCTTTTCAGATTGATCCATGCGTATGTTACTATTATGAGTAGAGCCCAGCACATCCGCGGATTGCCCGCGGATGATCTGCGGATATCTGCAGTCTATGGTCAGATGAGGATTAAAAAAATCGAATTGTGCGGATTGCGGATGGGGTGCGAATATCCGCCATCAGGATCTACATTTTTGTCGAGGTGGTAAATAAACCTGTACGAGCGCATGGTGTAGAATGAATAGGTGAATGATACTGTGGAGCGTATCATCAAATGTGTTACGAGAGCAAATTGCTCTCTTAAAAAAAGGTGCCAATAGGGCAAAAAATTGTTCTTTGCGTCAATAAAGATCTGATTCTCACCAAACATTGCTTTCAGAACGTACTATCTCTTCAAAAAAGCTCTCCATAGAAAAAGTATTTAATGCAGGAGCATCAGTCGTCCCGGGAAAGCGTGTTCTTGTCTTGGCAGGAAAGGACAGAAAAAGTTATTTGGTTGAAAGAAATCAAAGAACGTACAACCCACAAAAAAGTAGAAACCTACAAGTGGGTTCTTTGTCAACAAGTGGATCGAAGAGACTGAATTCGATCCTCTGGATGGGTGCAACTTGCACCAGCACGAGTTTCTGTCCTTACTCTTGTAGCTCAGATCGTGCATGCCATCCCAGCATCAAGTGCACCAGTGGAGAGAAACTTCTAGTTAGCGGATCTTAATTTAAAAGAGGCGAACCAGTCTGAACCCACCCATGCTGACGATATGATGTTTCTTTTTAAACAGGAACCTGGACAATTAAAACGTTGCTTGTTTGTGCGTTTTTGTTTTTCTATGAACAGTTGACAAGTTATTTTCAAGTATGTTGTTCCGAGCATGAAGTTGAGGGTTCGTGTGTAAAACTGAAACCGATATGAGGTGTTGCTATTATTGAATAATGTGATATTTTCCCCTTGGTATACACGCGTATACCCCATAATACTTGGTGCGTGGAGTGGCCGCCTTTCCTCTCCCAGGTTTGTTTTATTGTGTGGCCTAAATAAAATCACACAATGTTTTTAATCTGCCCTTTGTTAATTTGAATGTTTAGAAAACATGTTTGCTTTAAGTAAGTTTTAAGAAGGAAAACAAAACAAATTTAAACGTGTTTTCTTTTGAGCGCATTTTCTAGGCAGTGTCACGGATTCCCCAGACGATCTCACAACCGGGATCACTTTCCGAGCGATGCGAAGTGTCTCTAGACGGATGATCACTTATAATATAAATATGGTAAAAAAGAATACGATGAAATGACTTTCACCGTATTCTGACACGAAAAGTCCTTTGAACAAAGATAAGCAGACAGCTTATAGGATACCATTCAGATACTTTTTTATGTTAATTCTTGATTTTATGATGTAAAAGTAATGCGAGAATTGCGGGTTGGATGTAATTTCGAACTTTGCGGATGCCGTTCGGTGTGGACACATATTCTGAAGATGCGGAAGGGATGACGATACAATAATTTAAGAATAATGCCAATGCGGTTCAGACGCGTATACAAAGCCTGCTGATGCGGATCGAATGCGGATAATCAGGCTGTTATCCTCGCGAATCTCTTATTATAAGCAAGTCTTGAATGTATAAAAACTAGCCTACTATACTAAGCATTCACATGTTGATATTATACGAATGCTTGCGATGAAGCATCTGTTCAGTTCTGGTAATCAAATGATAAAACGGTATGATGTACTCTGTTGTTGTCTACCGTCTATCGCAAATTGCTCGTACTGGCCATAAACTATCCCCGACGTTTTAGCTCGTGGGCGCTCGTCGAATATTGTTATAATATATTTGGATGGTTGATTTTCAGCCCTTTCGAGCGCTTCGAAAGGCAGACACCCATTCGGCATGTCGCAATAGGACACCCTAGAGTATTCCGCAGGTTCTTTCAGAGCGCTCTCAGATTTTAGGATCTCGCCGTCCTCTGACTCGTAGCACTGTGTTCTTCGAAGCGGGATCGGTGGGATCGCGTGCGCCAGGGGGCCGGTCACATGACTCCAGCGACCTCCGTTGAAAGACAAATAAGTCGATACGGCCGGAGAGGCTTACCGTCGGACGCCGACAAGTTTGAATACCGTATCGATCCCTGAGTGCTGTGCAGTGAGTACAAAAGGTGCTCGGAGATTGACAGGGCACCCTGGCGAAAGCCAGCGTTCGCATTGAAGGCTGCCATTTTTTGTGCGCCGGGCATATTCCGGTCATTCGGTGTGGGCGCTGGATGGATGAGTGGTATTTGCTAAACCCTTTGTGTTGGGCGGCAGCTTGCGCCGTCGCAGTGGAGCGGTTGCGGAAGCTGCCCTCGGTCATGACCTCCAAGATTCTTGGCCCGTAAAGCTATCATACGGTCAGTGCATTCGTCGGCAGAGATTGACAGAGAAAAAAAATGGCTCGAGGCTGTTTCTCTAGCAAGGGGGCGCTATGCACAGGGCCGAAAATAATAATAATTCAGCTTGCCTAGCATGCTGCTTCAATAAGAAAAAAAAATTCAATCGTTTTCCCGAACTATAGTTGTTGCTTCTCACCACAACACGCATTACTTTTACTATGAATTAAGCCTTAGGTTCAATTCTGGGTGTTACTCTATTAAAATCAGTATATAGAATAGAATGCACGCCTGACTGTTTTCAGACGAACTGCGCGTCCAATGATTTTGGACATAGTTGCAAGTCATTTACAAGTCTCAACAAAGCTTGAGGCCAAAGAATATGATTTTCTTTGTGAGTTCGAGCAGGTGAAACGCCATGCTTGTTGTTTCCTCGCAGTTCGCTTAACTACGGTGGCTAGAAAGGGGACGTGTCACTATCGTTCTGTCACTATCGTGAAGGCGCGCTGGTATATCATAATGACGGTAGGTGGCGCTGTCATCGACTCTGAGACGTCAATTGCAGACGCCGCGAAAATGCGGACTTTACAATATCTTTCAGCCGAGAGATGGCCCTGTAAACATCAGCACTTTTATAAATAAGGTCCCAGTCGATATCGTTCAAATACGTGTACAATCCGAAGTAGTCACTGCGAGCATAGAAAAACACCAAGTGTGCGAATTTGAGCTGATAATGAACGGAAAGGAAATCATTACTGAAAAAGGCGGATGTCACTTGTCAACAGGAACGACTGGGTGTGCAACAGGGCCCTACAAAGCCTCTCTGACGTTAGTCATGCACATATCAAGGACATTTCTGGCAGCATTAACAGCACGGCTAATTTGTTGAAGGCCGTTAAAATGAAAAAAATCAAAGTATTCCTGTTCACATCCAACAGTCAGATCCGTACTGAACATATTTAATCCCAGTTAACGCCAGATAAATTAATATTTCCAAAAGACAAAAAAGAAAAAAAGAAGAAAAGAACATCGCAAATTGAAAAATCTTTAGAATAAGAAATATGGCTTAAAGTATGGCCCAGCGTAGTAGAGGCCGAACACTCCTGGATCTCGCAGATTCGATTCAGAGAATTGGAGCGGTGGAAAACTATCAGCCGAATATACCATCAGTTTCCTCAACAACTACATCATCACTTTTAAAATATTAATTTTTTGTCCTTTACGCGAGGCTTTTCCACTTCGTTTTGGCTTTTCTTGTGAGAGAAAATACACACATGGCGAAAACTGTGGAATATAACAAAAGAAGAAAACAATGCTCAGGGCGTGATCGCCTCGTAGAAACATTACTCTAGGATCAATAAAATAAAAACCAAAATAAACTTTTGATTTACATAAGGAAAATAGTAGAAGTAACAACATTGTTAACAAATGTCCTTCATTACATGTAATTTGTTAATTTAAATGGCTATATTAATAATAATAATAATCTTTATTTGCAAAAGTAATGTTACCCCGGGTGGCTTGCGAGGCGAAGACAGAAAGGCGAGAGCCCGTACACTAGTGTGCCTGTCAGCCAACCACCCGGGGCATGGAATAACAAAACAAACAACAACAACAACAACAGCAGAAAAAAAAAGTAACTAAATACGTTACTCGTTACCGATTCTCGAAAGGAGCGCGTCACTTTACCTGAAAAGTAGCGAGTTACTTTTCTCGTTACCATGACGACCAAATACAACAACGACTTTTGTTTCATTGTTTAGTTTTCTTTTCAGTAGTCGCTGCACTTATAGGCCCTGTCACACCGAAGCAACAGTTGGACAACTCTATCCGGCAACACGAGGAAATCGCGTTGCCAGCGACCCTGCCACATTGCGGCAACAACAGCAGTCGGGCAACATGTTGCTGCCGCCCGGCTACCGTGTTGTCCGATTTGTTGTCCGAAAACCCTGTCACGCCGCGCTGACGGCGAGGCCAACACGAGGAACACTCCGCCGTCTTGATTGTTTACTTTCTTTCGTGTGCGGCGTGGAGTCGCTGGAAATGGGACTCTACAAAGTGCTAGTGCGTTTGAAGAGCCGGAAATTATGAGACGACATCAACCAGTGACTGTGATTGGAAAACTTGACATGGGGGGTATTTTCCACTCTTTATTTTATCAAAATGTTCTTTATTCGCTTACAAAGCAGATAGCCGTAACCGAAGAAAACCGTATGAAGCGTTTCTGTCCGGTCCTTTCCTTCATGCAATTCCTATTTCTACTGTAAAATTGAGTTAGCACCAGCAGTACCCCAAAGCATCTTTTGCAGCGTGGTGTTAAGCTGAACTGACAGTGTTTAAAAACTGCGTCACTCTCACGATCGGCCTTCATAACAATCGGTGGAATAAATATTTTTCAACGCTGTCTATTTGCCTACCACCTGCTATGTGATCGCTTCACTCCCCCAAAACGTCCTGGGTATTTTGAAAACAAATCATGTGTCTGGCAGCGGCTGTTTCCAAGCATCAACAATCAAGATGAGAGTGGTCGTTTTAATGCTTAATGTTATTTTATCTTTGATTTCCTGGATTGTTTTATTATACTTTATCATGTGAATAGGCATGCCATTTTATTTCACTAGCAGTAATGTGAGCTGGTCTCTCAGTAGTTTTAATTTCAACAACAAACTGGACGTTCACGACCGTAGCTGTGACCATTTCGACAATCCCTTTCCGTAATTACGCTGTAAAAACATTCGTAAAATTATTTCAGCTGCACGCAAGCCTTAACTATTGCTAAATAACGTTTTCGAAGCATTTATTCTAGCAAGACGTTATTGATAGAGACATAGCTCTGCCATCGAAACTATCTCTGTTGTCGTGTTGCCGGCCCGAAATAAGCTCAGCCAGCGATCAGGGCAACACACGTTGTCCAACACAAGTTGCTGCTGTTTTTGTTCTCGAATGCTTTCATACCGAGGCAACATTTTAGTTGTCGTTCATGGTGTCCTGCTGTTGCCACGATGTGACAGGTTTGTCGGACAACACGGGGAGCGAGCAACAAGTTGCTCGACTGTTAGACAACGTGCTGTATTGCTTTTGACGTCGTGTGTCCTCAGTGTGACAGGGCCCTTTAGCAGTACCTGCTTCTCGAAGTTTTATCAGTTATGTTCCACCGTTTTATATCAGTTATGCTTCATTGGGAATATATCTCAGGCGACGCCGAAGAGTCGTTCTACTGACGCGCTCGAATGAACGGCAGTGTTGTGCTTCAGCAAGAGTTGGTAAATCAGGAATTCCCCCCCTCTCTCTCTCTCTCTCTTGTTCTCTCTGCTTCTGATGTTCGAAGTTGACAACAGGTTCCGTGCCTTCCCGCGTCGGTCACCTTCGGGCTTTTCATTCGGTCTGTACAGGATTCTAGAAGGTTGAACCAACGAACCTCATCGTGTTCTCTGGGTGAGGGATATTCCCAGCTGTAGAGGTTTGACTGACGTGTTCAACGATAAACGTTGCTATGCTGTCACACTTTTTAGTTTTTTCTCCCGTTGCTCATCTGCCTTTGTCGCAATAGACGAGCACACAGGTTAGAATTAAAACGAAGGCTGTTTAAACAGGCGTTGTACACCTTACTCCTCAAAAGTTAACGAAATACCGTTAATCGTTAATTGGCCTTACAAAAATAACTAAGTACGTTACTCGTTCTTTTTCTAAAAGAACTAACTAAATACGTTCTTTGTCGCCGGAAAAAAAACTAGGTACAAGTAACTCGTTACAAGTAACGCGTTACGTACATGTCTGGATATGATGCCCACAGTTGATGCGTTGCAGAACTATAATAATAAGGTAACCTTTATCAAGGCGTCAGTGTTATAATTATTGCGAATGGCTCGAACATGCAATTTGAAAATCCATTTACATGCCAGCTTTGACACTGTTATGGACATAAATTTCTCTTTTTTAATATTTAACATATTTTTCACTTTAATGGTAGTGCTGAAATAGTGTGAATAGGGTGGTGGTGACACAGTTCGTGATACTTGCAATAATTAATTCTGGTAAATCAAAACTGACATATACCTTGACACTTTGTGATTAATTGGCCAGCGGCATTCGATTGAAATAACGGCCTTGCAAGGCTTTATGAAATAAAATAAAAACACGCAGACGCATTTACGCGTTGCACTATGCACTATTTTGTTTAGATTTGCTGACATTCCGAATACACCTTCCGATACTTCAGATTGCGAGTAAGAACAATACACAGTAGCCCCTTGCTTACCTCCGTATGATTCACCTGCGATGTAAAAAGAGCGGCCTGTGTACTCCGGAAATAAAATAAGGAATTGTGCCATAAATCTTTCTATCATAACAGCCATCTCCTCCAGCGTATGTGCATAGTTTTTAGAATCGTTATAGCTCGTAATTATGCTGAGTCCTGCGCCTGCTGGCTGATCTAAGTAGATGACATTTGCGTGCTGTTGAAGGGTTTCTTTTCTCTTGAAGAGACCTCCAGTGGCGTTGATTCCGACCGGCCCGTTCTCTAGGAACTGAGCCCACATGGAAGATTTTCCGGGTCCACCGTACAGCCAGAGCAGCAGAGGGGCGCTATCCCTTTTCTCCTGCGGGGTCAAGGATAATGTGAGAAATTAGCTTCTTTGCAGAAAAGGCTTGCTAGCTTGCGAAAAAACATGCGAGCGCCCTCTTTTTGCTTGAAAACAAATGGGCACACGGCCGTTCCCCGGCTTTCAATCTACTATATTAACGAACAGCCAGAGGAGCAAAGGAGCGGTATCCCTTATTTCGCAAAGTCAAAGATAGCATGCGATTTTC
Organism: Ixodes ricinus; assembly: GCA_037355805.1. NCBI lineage: Eukaryota > Metazoa > Arthropoda > Arachnida > Ixodida > Ixodidae > Ixodes > Ixodes ricinus. Next base: position 11,611 of record JAZHYW010017060.1, on the reverse strand, counting down.
CCTTTATTTTTAAATACAGGACACTTAAGCCTGCTTACGCGTAGGAAGGTGAAAGCATTATAGTCCCGAGGGAGAAATATTTTCGGCTAATGTTTCTACACGTATTAAAGTTTAGGACGATGTATAGGAGGACGTCAAGGACGACGTGCAAGAGATCGACGCAAAGTACAGCGTCTGGAACGTCCTCTAGGACGACGTCGAGACGTCCCGGTAATAATTCTACAATTTAGTAACTCTACCCATTAGTAATTCACGTCTGATCTCGGCGCTCTGCCGTCTTCGCGCGCTCTTGCCTCCTCTCCCTCAGTTTCCACCACTTATAGGCTTCGTCGGAAGCAAGAACTGCGTCGTGGGTCGCTTTGTTGCTCGTAACGACAGGGCACTGTGCCGCACGCCAACGGTTGCGCAGATTGATTTTGCGGAAAAGGGAACTCCAAATTCGCAGCGGCGCTCGGAGATTCGAGTGCGAGATCGGGTCCAATGATCTGGCCGCAGGCCGTCTCTGAGTCGCGAAAATCCCCATAAGATGGCGCTACTTGTCAGACCAAACTTCTTTTCCAGGCGGGCATAAGTGGAGCAAAAGTTCAAAAATGTGTCTTCGGGGGTCAAAACACAAAGGAGGAGACGCGGAGAGAAGGCGCAGGATACGCGTGATGACGAGGCAGCCATTAAAACGCACCATGTGCACAAGGTGCAGACGAACTTGCACTCCGTATAGTCCAACGTCCGAAATCCTAGCCCTGAGCGATAAAATTGGGAGACAATATTCTCATACGCAGGCTCTTGTGAAGAGAGGGGCTGTGCATAAAACATTGTATTTCTATTTTACAGCACTCTTGGCATCGGTGTTGTTCTTGGAGCTTCGTAACTATTCATTTCTGACGTTCTTGGACCACCGTATGTGCGAAGGCTTCTAAAAACAACAACAGAGTCTTGCAAAAAAACGCAGTCACTTCTACTCTGTCATGCCGTAAGCATAAAGGAGCATGGCGGCGCCCATGAAACAGAGCAGGGAATGGTCTATAGAACCAGCAATTTCGACGTTTAGCGCGCGGCCATATTTTGCTGACTGGGGCGCCGCTCTGCGGGCATTTTGCGCGGATTGCGGTTCAGCAAACATTTTCGCCGCTTTCGCTGGCGTTAAAACCGGTATTAAAACAACAGCCGGTGTTAAAGCCGCACATGACGAAGCAACAAAACGGCACGCCTAAAGAAGTCGTGTACGCTGCGCGTACTGCGCGTACCACCGCGATTTCCGCAGTCCCCTGCGCCGCAAGCGCCGTCCGCTGTCGAGAAGTAGAACACCGTTGGCGTCTGCTAGCGAGGCTAGAAAAAAGTGGTATGCGAAAAGCCATGAATGCAGTGCGCGCTGCACCTGCATCTCATGCATTCTGCCTTTGGTAAAACCTCGTGGCACGCGATGTGGGACCCCAGTGAAAGGCGACAAACTCGTGACGGAGCTTCCACTGAATTCTTAGTCTGTCAGGAACTATAGTAACGAAACTTTAATAAATGTTAAGTAGTAAAAAAATTGGCACGTGGCTCCAATGAGAAATTTTCAGCATCACAAGGAAAATAACCCAAAAGGAGAAAATTTTAGAATTAGCTCAAGTACGTAGAAAGCGCGGGTTAAGTACGTGTAAAGCGCGGGCCAAAGTTACCACTTGTGCACCAGGCACAAGGCTGGCGATGCGAAAACACGAATGATGACAATATTATCCTCGTTTCCGCATTGGAAGCCTTGGTGTATCTAATTGGAACCATATGCTTATGTTTACTAATTAGAAAGTTAATAAGTCAACTTCAGTCAATTAGTTAACTACGTAATTAGTAGCGTTTCAGCAATCCCTGTCGTCTGACGTGGCTGTGAGTTTGTTCCCGTAGTTCCCTCTTATTCTTCTCAACTACCCTAATGGTAGGACTTCTTGAAAGTCTTTGCTGAAACACCCGACTTGGCATACAAGGGAATCGGTTTGGACGTTCCGCTAAATTTCTGTTAAATTTGAATCTTAATTTGCGTTAAGAAAATGATGGGTGTATAAACTCACTTACCTTTGGTGCTTTTGTAAGCAGAAAAAAAGAGGTGGCTTTCGTTCGACAATGAAATGTATCCAGAATAAGCATCTACGTCCGCAATCTTCTTGAAAATATCCACTTTGCTCATATTAACCGCTTTGGAAATATTTTCTGCATTGTCCATGTATGGCGAAAAAACATGCCAGAAGCAGCGCTGCAATTCAGACAAAGAAAGGTACTCAGGGCAAGAGAATTTTATTTTTTGAGGCTTCTTTGTATTCTGGGTAGTGTTTCAGTTCGTAGGAAGCTGAAATAGAAAATAACCGGACTGACGGGGCCTGAAAAAAAAAAAAAAAGTGCCAATCGTGCGGGATTGTTTTGTTTCGCGGTATTCTAAAGTGCTATTTCATAAAAGTCAGGCGAAGGCCTGTAACTTGTCATTTTTCTTTATATGTTTATACTGAATTGAATGCAATACGCGTGGCTAAAATTAGCAACTTGGGTACCGCATTTCTTAAAAGCTGACTTCAAAAAGGCGTTCTAAAGTTTCGAGAAAAATAACTGAAAAGTGAATTGAAGTGGTTCTCAAATTTTCTAGGAATTAAACTAAAAATCTCATTATTGATCTACTGATGAGAAAGTTGTTATATTTATCAAGGAAACTCCAGAAATCATTTTCCAACATTGTTTTAAAGTCTCAAAACATTTCAAGAGGGTGTTACATAAAAAAAAAGCTTGAAACACGAGAAACATCTTTTAGCACGTCGAAGTTCCTTTGATGATATAATAAACAAGATGAAAATGATGGTGATTATGAGATGATATATACATGGAGAGGACGACGCAGTCTTCTCAACCTAGCAGGCACCTTTGCTCGAAGGTTTGGGAAAGATTCAAATCAGTCAGCCAGCGAGCTCAGCGAACTGTGCTATACCCCTTAGCGCGAGCTCGCTGGCTTAGGCCCGCTTCAGACGGAGCAATTTCGCCCAGGAACTTGACGTCGCAACACCAGCAACACGGGCCGGGCCGTCCGAGTTCACACGCAGCAACCGCATTGCAACGACTTGCTATCATCATTATTCACTTTGAATTTTCTTGCAATAATTAGACACCCATGCTACGCGCTAAAAACGTGTTCTTATATCTTTGAATGGTGTTGAGAATACTTAACCCATCTTTCTGAAAAGGTTTGTTTCTAAAAACGATCGATTTCAAACCAGAACGAAGTCTTTAGCTGTCGTCATCACCACCACGGGGGTGTCACATGAAAATACCGCGTCCCTGATTGGCTGCTGCCGCTTCAAACGGCTCGAGTTGTTCGAGTTGCTCGTCCGTTTCGAGCCGGACCCGATCTCAGCAACTCGTGTCGATCTAGGGAAAGCTAGGGAACAACCCGCCAGCAACCTCAAAATTGCTGGAAAAGTTGCCCCGTCTGAAGCGGGCCTTACCCAGTACTTTGGTCGCGCGTACATGCGCGTTCACACTTGTGTTACCGAGGGCAGAAACTTCGCACAGAAGGATGTAATTCTAGTCTCAGAATAAGGGTGAACGGAGTATAGATGTGCAAATGTCTTGAATAAGAAGACCAAATTTAACAAGGAGTTGATAGTAAGCGCTGAATTTTATTTATTTATTTATTTATTTATTTATTTAATATACCTCAAAGCGCCCTTTCGGGCATTGTATGAGGGGGGAGTACACGTTTTTGACGACAAAAATATTAAAACAATAAATTTCTTACATATTTAGCCTAAAGACAAGAAACAATGCAAGTATACTCACTCAAGAAAAAGTACACTCGTACACAATCAAAAATAACATAATATAACCACTCAAAAGAAGAAAACTCGTACACAAACAGAGAGCATCGTGCCAACCAGGCTACAGGAAAAGAAATCAAACTGTCTTCGCACATGAAAAACAAAAATGACACCATCCTATGACTCATTCCTGGGAGAAGTGGAACAAACGTTCACATGTAGATTTGAATTCATTTTTATCTGTTATATTTACAACGTGGCGGGGCAATGAAAAAAATTCTGTAATGGCGAGCTGTAATGGCGAGTTGCAAAGTACTTAGTGCGACAATTTGATAAGCGAATTTTGTAAGAATGCTTATGTCTGGGAAAGATGCCATGAGGGGGAGGCAATAAGCGTTCCTTAAAGTTAATATCAAAGTAATAAATATTGTGGATGAACGCCAGATGGGAAAAATGCGCCTGACGTCTAATAAGGGTAAATTAGCCCTTTGTTTCAGTGCTGAAACGCTCGTGTAAGTGTGAATAGTCACTATATATGAAGCGCGCGGCTTTCTGTTGAATTTTTTCTATTTTGGCAATTAGGTAATCCTGGTGGGGAGACCATATGATGCTGGCGTTTTCAAGCTGAGATCTGACAAATGAGTTAAAAGCTAGTAAACGAGTTTCAGGGGGAGCTAAATACAACTTCCGTCTGATGAATCCCAAGGAACGACTGGCTTTCCGAACTATGTAGTTAATATGATCGTGCCAACTGAGAGTATCGGAAATGGAAACGCCCGGATATTTATATTTATTTACCTTTTCCAGAGGGACACCATTGATAGCAATTGCTATTTTGTGCTAATGCTAAATTGTAATTCATCTTTACTGGTGTGCGTGGTTTAGTGTAAATTGTTCTTGTGCTGTTAATTTATAAGTATGAATAGCCAACTCGTGCAATCCTCCATCTTAAGAACTAGATGACAGCCACTGCGGACGTTTAGGATTGCAAAAAAGTCATTAATTAGCTAAATATTTGACTAGAACTTAGTAACCTACTTTTTAATTAGTAAAAATTAACACGTTCTATAGCGTGTCGGCGGGACAAATGCCACTGGGCAAAAAATGCAGAAGCGTGAGATCGTGTTTACAAAACTCGGACTATAAACCTTAGTCAGAGATACGAATAAGTTAATAAATTATCTTTTTATCCTGACGGCCCGTCGGGCCCCTTGAATTCGGTGACCGGACGTGATCCTCGCTGCAGAATATTAGCTGAATTCAACACCATGGCTCTCGACAGCACTGTTACAACAGAAATGGCAGCCTTCACACTTATACTGCCTAAATTTTGGCAAGCGGACCCTAAAGTATAATATTAAAATAATAATATTAATAATATTATTAATATTAATCAATCAATCAATGTTTATAATAGTGCCCAGGAACAACCTTGCGGTCTTGGTACAGGCACACTAGATGGAAATGCATACATAAAACACAAAAATACAGAAGTTCAATGCACTATACAGTAACTGAATATAACCATACACGACATTCACTGAGCTTAATTGATAACAAAATAAAATCTTTAGGTCTTGTGTACAATGAAGAGAAATTGCAGTGATCTAAAAACAAGTTTGAGACGCACTCAAAGCAAATAATATACGAAGCAGTAGCACAAGCACAGACCCAACATTGTCAGTGCACTCCGAAATCAATCTTAAAGTGTACCACAATCATTATTCACCGGCCGGACAGGTCTTCAATATAAATAACAAATGCCCTGTAGCACGAGTTAAAAATATCGAGTTTCTCAGAGTACTGGTTATAACACTCAGTCAGTCTAACAACTGGCTTAAAAGACTAATTTTTTGGGGAAAATATCAAAGGATAATTGATTCCGAGTAGGCACACGTGGAACCCTAAGGCACACTTCAGTCAAGAGGCTTGGTGAATTAATCGACCCATGCAACGTTTCAAACAAAAACAACAAGTCCGTCTTCTGCCGACGCCGGTGCAAGCTTAGTAAGTCAACACGCTCTAACGTCGCGTCATAACTTGAACAATGAACACACTTCATAAGGTAGCGATGTTTAAAGATGGAATTAAACTGTTTATGAACTCGTCAATTTCCAATGAGTCGGTTTCAGAGAATCCGTTCCACACAACTGAGGCCTATTCTAACTGGCGCTTGCATAACGAGCGGTACAACGTGAGAAACGAAGAAGGATGCTTGAAGTCCTTCGCTACGCGAGAGGCAACACCCAGCGTGCGCAGAGGTGAGTTAACGAGCCTAGTTACGTGACTAGAGAATCGGAGGCTAGGATCGAACATAACTCCCAGATATTTCATTGCACATACCCGGGACAGGGGTACACCATGAATACGATATGCGAAAAATGCATTCTGTGCCTTCCGAGTAAATATCACAACCTTGGTTTTAGCGCGGTTGTAGAAAGAATCGCAGCACATGGGAAACGCGGTGGTGCGCTAAGGTTACCAGTCGTGCAAAGGCGCAAGGATGGTGATACGAAAACACAGATGATAATTCTACCATACTCATCCATCATGCTAAGTCATCAGCAGTCAACGCATTCCGAGGATCGCGTGCTAAAGGTCTTCCAAGATTCAAAGATCACTCGAGATGCTTAATAATTCACCATAATTCACGAAACGTTAAAAAAAAAAACTCATTTGGGAAGTATATTACGAAAACATAGTACTTAAGGTCTGATAAGGTCAGAGCACAGAACACGAAACTAACAACTTCCGGAAAAATGTTGACATAACTTATTAATGCGTGAGCATTAGAAGCCCCATTTCGAAGAAAAACCCGCATGGTCAACATCGTTGGCGTAGTGTTCTGCGCACTGGGGTGATGTATTCTGTGGGCGATGTAATTTAAAAAAAGAATTACAAAAAGGTTGTATTTTGCATGACTTTTGTAGGATATACTTTCAGGCGGCACATCCATAGGCTTCCCATAGACCCCACACATGTCCCGTGTAACAACACAGAGCGCTCCCCTAGCGTGCGGCATCTCTACAGCAACCCGCACAATGTCGTACTTGTCCTATAAGATCCTAGGCTCTATCCCCACAGGCTGCGGGGTACCTACAGCAACCCACCGAATTTCCTACATGTGCCATAAAAGCCAGAGTTCTATCCCCCTGTCTCTGTGGGTTACCTAAAGCAAGCCCCCACAGGCTCTCCGGGTTACCTAAATGACCCCATACAGTAACCCACATGTCCCATAGGCCCACAAGCCCCAGGCCTAACCCCACAGAGATTTTAGGACACCCATACAACCCCACGGGTGCCCCATAGAGACCTCTAGGAACCCACACAAATTTCTGTGGGTGCTCCGTGGGCTTTTGGACCAGGGAATCGTCTCAAAGTGCGGATGTGTCGGCCGTTTGATTCGTTCATCTTTTGAAATATGTGGACCCGCACCTCACCAGGGAACTTTTTGATATCAACTCAGTCCCTAACTAAAGGCTGAATATCAAATGTAGAGCACCTGAGCCCATCCTGATACTATGGCAAATACTCACAAACAAATCCTTTTTGAGAAAATCGATCCCAAAGTGGGGATGGTTCGACTGCATTTAGACGTTCGTTCACCATTTGAAATTTGGGTGCCCGAGCGTCGCCAGGAAACTCTTTAACGACAACCGAGTTCCCAGCTAACGGCGTAATATAAAATTTAGAGCCCTCGAACCCGTACTAATACTATGGCAAATATTCAAAAACAAATCTTTCATGAAAAAAAAAAAGAAACGATCGCATTATGGGAATGGTTTGTCTGTTTTTTGACATTCGTTCATATTTTGAAATTTGGCCACACGCGCCTCGCCAGGGAATCTTTTGAGGACAACCCAGCTCTCAGCAAAAAGCGGAATAAAAAATGTAGCAGCCCATTCTGGTACTATGGCAAATAGTCAAAAACAAGTCCTTCTTGAGAAGGCCGGTGTCAAATTGGGGATGGTTCGAAAGTTTTTATGTATTCGATTATCTTTTGAAATGTTGGCACGCTTGCCTCGCCAGGAAACGTTTTGAGAACAACCCTGTACCCAGCTAAAGACACTATAAAATTTAGAGCCCTCAAGACCCAACCTAGCGCTGGTACTACGGTATGTATTCGAGAATGAACCCTTTTGAGAAAACCGGTCTCAGAGTGGGGATGAGTTACGAAAGTTTTTGCGTATTCGATTATCTTCTGAAATGTTGTGCACGCTCACCTCGCGAGGAAACGTTTTGAGAACAACCCTGTACCCAGCTAAAGACACTATAAAATTTATAGCCCTCAAACCCAACCTGGTACTACGGTAAGTATTCGAAAATGAACCCTTTTTGAGAAAACCGGTCCCAGAGTGGGGATGGTTCGGCAGTTTTTACGCATTCGTTCATCTTTTGAGATTTGTGCACACGAGACTCGCCAGACAACTTTTGGAGGCAACCTAGTTCCCAGCTACAGGCAAAATATAAAATTTAGAGCCCTCGAGCCCATCTTGGTAATATGGCAAGTCCTCGAAAACGAATCCTTTTTGAGAAAAGTGGACTCAAATTGGGGATGGTTCGGAAGTTCTTACGCATTCATTCATCTTTTAAAATTTGGGCAAGCCCGCCTCGCTAGAGAACTTTTTGAGGACAACCCTTTTCCCAGCTATAGGCAGAATATAAAATTTAGAGCACTCGAGTTTATTGTAAAACTATGGCAAGTACTTGAAATTGAATCCTTTTTCAGAAAACCGGTCTCAAATTGGGGATGGTTCGGCAGTTCTTACGCATTCGTTCATCTTTTGAAATATTGGCACACGCGCCTCATCCAGGAAGTTTTCGAGGTCGGCCGAAAGATTAGCTGGTGATGAAATACAAAATTTATAGCCCTCGACAATAAGCTGCGACTATGGCAAATCCTTTCAAATGAGCCATGTCTCTGTAAACTTGTCTCGAAGTGGACATTGTTCGACTGTTTTTAGGTATTCGTTCATCATTTCAAATTTGGGCACCGGCGCCTCATCCAGGAACTTTTTCAGATCCTCCGAGTTCTTAACTGTTGACGAGATACACAATTTAAGGTTCTTGACCACAAGCTGCTGATATTGCAAATCCTCTAATATGAGCCATCTTTGAGAAAGCTTGTCACGAAGTGGACATTGTTCGACTGTTTTAAGGCATTGATTCATCATTTCGAAATTCGGGCACCCGCGCCTCATTAAGAAACGTTTTGACATCTGCCGGATTTTAACTGGCGAAGAAATGAAAACTTTAAAGCGGCCGAACACAGGTCTCTACTATTGAAAAATCTTGGGCTTCAACCCTCTTCGAAGGATGTGATATCAAGTCAGATAATTCTATACTCTTTGTAACTTGTTTTTTGCTGATTGTGTTTGGGCGATTGGGATAATTAATTTAATAAAAATATTTAGTGCGTGCCTAAATATTACTTTTGACATCGGAATGTTAAGTTCACAAGAAGGATCATCCTCTCCTTAATCGTTCATTCACCGCAGTGCCTCCAGTCCCTACAATAAAAAAGTCACTGTTAACTCACAAAACAATATAAACGAAAAAAAAATATTTTGAAAACTTTTTTATAATTTTATATTTTTGTAATACAAACAGTTGTTTTTTCTTCCTTATCTGTGTCAGTATCAGAATACTGGAAATCATTGTAAACGTCTAAACGAGTATGAATCTGCCATATTTAAAAAAAGTATTCTCCAAAACAAAAAAAACAAAAAATTTGAAAAAAAAACAAACAAATTTACCCATCACATTATAGAATCTTGGGGTTTACTGTGGTCGAAAGGCAAGTCTTGTATTAATCTTTATTTTTAAATGTGGCTAGTTTGATCTTATACGATTGCTTATATACGAACGCGCCAATAAAATTTTGTAGCTGCGTTTGAGACGTTTTGTATTTCTCCCCTTTTTCGCCCGACGTCTCCAGTTTAAAAAAAGAAAATATGTAACATGAATCAGCTAGTTTGTTTCCGCATTCTATTATCACACATCTTTCTTTGCACATCCAGAAGTTCCTATGCCCTCAAATTATCCACCGTCCCAGCCTCGAAATCTTCAAGTATGCTTTCTGCTTCCGCACGTTCAGGCATCATAAACACGCTCCCATCTGGAACTTTTTGCTGGGGGAGGGAGCTATTATAGCGAGCCTTCGGGACAAATATCGTTAAACAAAGGAAGCAGAAGCGTCAGCTCGTGTTTGAAAAGCTTGGGCGCTCAGGCTACTACCCGTATAAATTCTAGCGCTTTCAATTCGAAAAATAAAGCGATTTAGTATTGTACCTCAAAATTTAGCTACGACAATCTTCAACATGACAGCCCACACACAAAAAAAGCTCTTTAGGCCATAGACCACACTGATTTGTACAATGAGTGTTGTACGAAAAGGTGGAGGGGCCGTTATTTTTAGAGTCCATACAACTTATCTTGTCAATAACTGTGTCGCGTGTATGTTTGAGCAACGGAAAGTTGGTGAGTCGAAACGGGCATCTGAGCCGGCTTTCTGGAATCAACGTCTCAGCTGCATCACCAAAGCTAGCTCACAAGTAGAGATGCATCTGAAGTCTAGTCTCACACGCGCCCTGGGCTTGCGCAGGCTTTCTTCATACAATCTTAGCTAATGACATGTTCACACACTTGCGACTCAGCAAGCCGGCCCCGGTGTCTCCGCTGTGGATGAAACGTTTTGCCAGTGCAGTGCCGCTGTTTCCTGAGGTCTTACCTGCATCACGTAGTCAGCGACAAACAATCGCGCGCCGATATTATCCTCATTCAGATCGAAACCGCCAATGGTGGAGATCGAGCCCAGGATTCCTGGCTCCTGCAGAGTGAACTTTCGCTCTCCGTGCTTAGAGCTGCGGCGCGCTAACTCTCACAACCACCGGTACCTCAAAGTATCTTCTTAGTAATTCATAGTTTTTTTTTCTTTTTCTCATACCTTTTTTTATGAACAGCTTCTTTTCCTTCACAGATTTCTCGCTTGTACATCTTGGGGCTAGGAAGGTGAACACAACTGAGAACAGCGGCAACAAATGCATAGTTTGACCTGAAAAAAAATGTATTAAAAGCACGATATGATCAAGTTCTAGGCAAACAATTACCCCCAAAACCAGGTAAATAAAATAATATAACCATACATAATTATCACCCGACTTCTGTAAGAGAAGACTTGACCACAACTCATCAGGAATTAAAATGTTTGAATAGATTACAGTTTTTTGTGCCAGTTCTATAATACATTAACCAACCAAACACCTAATGTCACTTACGAATTTTTGTATAAGAATTTAGGTAAATTCTCTTTCTTTTCCCCGTATGTCACAGAGATGTTCCCAGCCAAAAGTCCTCAAGCGTCCTCGAAGCTTACCTTTTTGACTTCAGCGAATTAATACGCGATATTTATTTTCGAAATTCTGCACATGCGCAGACGTAACTTCTTGGCTTTTTCTTTGTGCCTTCAAGATCGCGTATGCCATCAAAAATGCGAAAACAATTGTACGTCAACTGGAGTGAATATTGTAAACAAAAGAAATACAAGTTAGCCTTTGACTTTTCACGTTTCTTCTAAAATTAATCTAAACAAGAAACTGTTAAAGAAACGGAATTGTTTTTGCGGTGCTTCGCTTCAGACTGCGTGGAAATGCGACAGCATTTCGGTGATTGTTCTTGAAGGTCTGATGTCTCTGATTTATCTGAGAGGAATTTCTTTTCCTAACTTACCTCTTGGTCGTGGCAGAACGAGCCCAGTTTGCTTTTAAGTCCCTAGCTAAACGATGTTGTTTTGTTAGGCGTGGGAAGACATTTTAACGTTAAACGTTCTTTGGCTA
>JAZHYW010017057.1:0-16618 GCA_037355805.1 Ixodes ricinus | reverse complement strand
TATCGACTGTGTATAACCTATAAATCGCATGTAGAAAAGAATGCTCGTAAATTTCTGGAAATCCAATCCCTAACACCAAGAGTAACCGCATATCCTACCCGTAACACGGAGTACTGGATGCTACAAAATAACAAAACAACATATGGCGAGCAAATGACATCAAATACACTACCTAGGCTACTAAACTTACTTCACACCAAAAACATCCAACTTCTTACCATGTCATTTAAAGACCTTCGAGCATTCTTTTCTTCTAACATGACTGTGTAACACATGTATGATATTTACCTTTTAGACAATACTACCATAAATGCATTGCCATCTTTTGCTGTATTGAACTGTGCTTTGCGTGTATGTATTATTTTTCTGTGAACATTTTTTTGCACGAATTTTTGTCTTTTTGTTTTGTTTCCTGTGCCACTGTTGCCAAATGTAAGGATGGGGGCCGAGGACTTGTCAAGCTGCATCATGCCGCTTTTTTCCTCGGTCTCCCTCCGTCATACACCTTTGACGGAAAATAAAACATATTATTATATATTATTATTATTATTATTATTATATATATATTATTATTATTATTATATTATTATTATGTGTCTGTGTGTGTACAGCTGCAACGGAAAAAGAGTAGCACAAGTGAACGATGACCGGAGCGGCAAAATCGCGATAGGCGGCGCTATTGTTCCCGAGTGTGCCGATAGCGAGAGGGCCAGTCATGTTGGTATCAACGCGAGGGTGGCCGGCAGAAAATTGAGGGAGAAGATAACTTCTAAAATGAAGGGGGTGCCAGGCAGAAAATAAAGGATCGGTTGCTTAATGCCTGCCACCCCCGCGTTGAGACATGGAACGTGACTGGCAATCTCGCTATCGGCGCCCTCGGGAACAATAGTGCCGCGTGTCGCGATGCTGCCGCTCCCGTCGTCGGTCACTTGTGCCACTCTTTTTCCGTTGCAGCTGTACACCACCCTAATGTGTCTTTGGTGTGCACACCTTACCAGAAGATTGTCCTAGTGCAACCACCGGGCCAAAGTAGTGTGTTTTGGTGTGCACACACCACCACCCTAGTGTATCCTGATGTGCAGATGAGACCCCCCAATGTGTTTTAGAACGTAGCTTTTAGGGCGCATTCGCACTGGAAGCTAATCCGCGTTCGCGAAGCGGTTGCGGATACGGTTCGCGAGCGACCCCGTTCAGACACACCGAGGTGGATGGCGGTTTCTCGGTGATCACGCGTGATCTTTGAGACTTGCGTTTGGCAACCCTGCTTTACAACCCAAAATCCACTTTAATCCACGATCCAAAGCCAAAATGTTGCTATTTTGGCACTCTGAAGATTTTTCTTGGGGATGTTCGCACATATCATGAGTTAAGGCAGCGAAAAAAGAGGCTGGAGACGAAACTTTCCTGCGATTCCCTCGACTTCGCCCACAAGCAAGCCAAGCTAGGTGCGCCTTGCTGACTCAGAACAGGATGCCCCAGACCTTTTCTTGGAAGTAGACCATTCCCGCATGAATAGCTTACCTTGTTTCGGGATAGAGGGCCAGTTTCTCTCCCCCCCCCCCTCATGTTCTTCGCTCTTATTATTTTCGAAGTTGTAAGCAGTGGGGTGGACCGTGGTGCGGGGAATGTGTTCGGTGCTATCCGGTCATGGCTTCGTTTCTGGCGGTCTCTCCTCGCGTCACTCGCACGTCGATCGAGTCCACAGTTTGTTTAACATTAAGCTCAAATAAACGTTGTATGAATTACCTGTGCATGGTCTGGTACGTACAGTTTATTTCTTGAGTATGTTTCCTTCATTTTCTTTTGTTAGTAGTAAACGTTACAGGGCGAGCTAGCGCAGGTACCCTGCCCGCTCCGCGATAGAGCCTTGGCTGCGCAATCAGGCTCACGACGTCTCTATTGGCCTTCGTGGTGGTCATGCACGGTGTCGAAAACTTTCAATAGTTCACGCGACTGTCTTAGAGGGTACAAAAGCTGACATTTCGGCCGATCAGGGGCGGGATCTGACGTTCTACGAGCAGAGACTAACTACGCAGCGAGCTTCGGGTTGGGGCACCCGGAATAATAATTAAAGAAACTCTTACACGAACCAAATCACCGCTACGAAGCCCGTCAAGATTACGAGTCAATTCTTTCGGGGTGGATACAAGCGACGGACGTGAACGTCACGTTTCTTAATTAATTGATTTGTCTGCTGTAACGCTAGCACTACAGCGTCTTGGACGCCTCACCAGGGATAGGTGCCATCTTGTTTCGAAAGCCACCAACGTCACGTCAGCGTCGCGTTGCGATTGGTTGCCATTTCGCGGTTTGTGAAAGCGGTTGGAGCAAATCGGTCCCGAAGTGGTTGGCGAAAACACGCTCCAACCACTCGATCCCAGCCGCTTTGCGGTTTAGAAAGCGCGGATCCACTTCGCGTTTGCGGATCCGCTTCCAGTGTGAACGCGCCAATAGCCGTCCGTTTCCTGGTTGAGCGTCGTCGTCGTAACCGGCCGCGTTGCATTATGGAAGGTTACTTCGCTAAAGTTAGCGTTCCCCGCTAAATTTAGCAAAAATTTTTCCCGCTAAATTTAGCGGGTTAAGTCTCCCCGCTAATTATAGCGGGGAAATGGACGTCACGTGACCTCAACACCAATTCAGTTTACCCGCTATATTTAGTGGGAGAAGTACTTCACGACTTCGTGTCACGTCACCCATGAACAAATTCGGCAGCACGAGGAAAGGAGGAGGAGGAGGAAAAAGGGGAGGAGAGAGAGAGGAGGAGATGAGGAGGGTACGGGGGAGGTGGAGGGGCATACCCTCTCCTCCGTGCCCTCCCTTCCTCCTCCTCAAAAGCTGCGATCTAGTTTCGCATTACAGAATTTTTTTTGTGTGTGCAGAACACATCACACATCACACTGATATGCACATCCTGGTGTGCATATCAGCCCTGCTTAGTGTGTATTGGTCTGCACATCAAACCATATAATGTGTCCTGATGTGCACATCCTTCCAGCTTGTTGTGTCCTGGTGTCCAACACAATTCCATGTATTCTTAAAAAACACGCTTTTCAAAGACGGTTGGTGAAATGCAGAAACACGATCTCGCTGTAATACTTATGAATCAACATATTTGCAGTTTAATTAATATATCAATATTCAGATCCGGTAGATATAAATTCTTTTCTTGACGCCTTTACTGCAAGGGCGACCAAAATGTAAAAGAACACAAAACACGCGCGCACGCACAAACGCACAGATACACTCGCGTGCACAGGCACACACGTCCCACATACACATGCAGGTGCGAGCGCACAGATGCACATGACCACACAGTGCACACACACGCGGGCACACATGTACACGCACGCGTACGCGCACACGCACGGACGTACACAGGCCACGCGTGCGTGCGCGTCCATGCACAAACACGCAAACACAGGCATACGAACGACCGCAGAGACACTACACAAGCACGAATGCACGTCAAAACGCACGCACGCACACACACAAGAATTACAATTGAGTGAGTGGAACATATCTTTTATATGGAGAGGAGGATTGCCTGCTTTGGCCGAGTAGGTCTTAAGCAGGAGGGGTAGGGTTGTTTGGGTGGGGGGAGCATGAAGATGAATACGGTGAGATTATATGAGGTTATGTGTTCCCGATTTTTTTATATAACCCATCAGGGAGTCGGAGCGCTTTGCGGTGTTGTGGCGAGCCTCTGTGTCGGGCCCATTCGTCTAGCGTCCTCGGTCGGTCTTCCTCACGGAGGACTTCGCGGGCTTCTTGTCTGTGTCTATCTAGACCTTTGCAGTTCTAAAGAAGGTGTTGGAGTGTCGCCATGTTGTTCCCTGTGCAGGTCTTGCACTTTGCTTAATCGACAGAAGCTATACCGGAAATACCGCATATGTAAGGGTTCTTCCTTTGAGCAGCGCCTCCGTGGTGCCACCTAACTAAGCCGTTTTCTTTAATCTTTCAACTTGCAACTTTGAGCTTTATTGTTTCTCTTCAGGGAGAGGGGAGGAAGGAAAAAAACCAAACTGTCGTGGCTTGACAGAGTTTCTCCTCCCCGCCAGCAACGAGAGAAACTATTTTACATACTAGTGACCCGTAGAGCAATGCTTTCTATAGGAGCAAAACACACAACATTGAACAGAAAAAATATCTGACGTACATCACGAACATTTCTTGCAGGTCAGAGGTCCCATCAACAATAGGCACATATAACAGTAGAGAAACAATGAACGAATATTATTTCTGCTCAAACTCATAAAATCCGTGCCCAATCTATGTGTTTTGTTTATAACATTAGGCAACGAGTACTGCAACATCTGGAGGCCGTAGCCTGTTCTCGAGCGAGGCGTTGACCATGTGTCAACACGACGGCTTGCATATGCAGGCACCCTCCGCTTCATATTGGCGATTGATAGAAAAACCATTTGATTTTGTCCTACAGACGTTTGATATGTTAAAAGAAGTTTATATTTATAGTGCTTTCTAATTGGAACTATATGAAGGCTTTTGAAAAGTTGTAATGTGTGAGCGTTGAACCCCGCATTGTACATAATTCCAATTATTCTCTTCTGGAGAATATGCAAGTGATGCATATTTGTAACCGTTGTGCTACCCCAAACAAGGAAGCAGTAATTATAGCAAGAGTAAAAGAGGGAGTTATAAAGAAGAATTAAGACCGAAAGGGGTAATATATGACGGGATTTATAAATAATGCCCACAACCTTTGAACGTCTGCCAGCTATGCATTTTACTTCGGCGTCCCAGCTCATGTGCTCATTAAATATCACACCAAGAACCTTCACATTTTGTACAAAGTCAATATTTTGTCCTTGGAGAGATATCCCTTGAGTAGATGAAAACCCTGTATTTTTGGATCAAAAAAGGGTTGCTTTCGTCTTATCTGTATGAATTACTAAAGAGTTAATACAGATAAATTTAGAATTACTAAATTTTCATAACCGTAACGTCGGAAGTTGTAAAAAGCAGATCGCTCCGTTATTATGTGGACAAAAACATTACCACGACAAAACGTGAAAACAGAATACTTATGATAAACTAAATGACGCTGTTTGATCTTTTTTGCTTGGCGAGAGACTCAATGAAATTATCTTTTGTGTAGCCCTGGAACACTTCTCGCCCGGGTAAATTTTCTCATTCTTTACGCGTAATTATTTTACTGTAAAAAGGAAATGCGTGATATCGGTATACGCGACGATTTCTCGAAAATAGAGTGCATAATTGATCTCGCAAATACTTTAAAACCTGCCGTATATTTCACACCCGGAAGTATTTTAGGGTTATTTGCACTCTTGCGCCACCGCGCTCCAACTCACGCGGGAAACAGTGAACAACAACCAGCGCACTCTCCATGAGAATAAAATTCAATAAGATATGCAAAATGAATATGCTGTCACTCTAAGAAATAGAGAAACATCGTACACTGCATGAAGTTTCTAAGAACAAACGAACATAAAACTCGTTCCTAAAAAAAAAAGAAAAAATGTCGGTCGAGAACTTGGAGTCAAAGCACATGAAAAACCTGTTCAAGGCATTTCCAAGCTTTATTATTGCACTTGACACACGCTTGTGGGCATTCCATTTGGCCAAAACTATTTCAGTAGAGTTGCATAATGGGACACAATTATTGAATTTGATGATGTATATTGACAAAGCTAGATGAAAATTTTTATTGGTATGAAATGTTAATGGTAATTTAACTAGTCGTTAGTGCAGGGTTGTTAATTTATTTATCTAGATGCCTTAAGGACCCATTGGGGGTATTACATAAGGGGTGGGTACACAGCGTAAAACAAAAGGGTAGAAAACACGCCAAGAAGCAACTCGCATACAAAGAGCAAAAACACACAAACGTAAAAGGCAAACTATACACATATAGATGGTTCGTACAAACCTAAAGTGGGGACTCTAGCAAGCGTTTTTTTAAATTCTATCGGGTCATGAGTGATGACAACGTTCTCAGGAAGATCGTTCCAATCAATGGCAGTGCGTGACAAAAATGAGTTCTGGAAGGTGACGGTTCTTGCTTTGGGGCGTCGTACGCCGAGGTTATGTCCCGTGTACGACGAAGCCTGTGTTCTGAAGATATGATGTATGATGACCGGAAGCACTGGCTGTAGTAAAATTTGTGGAAAATAGATAGCCTAGCAAGTTGACGACAGACAGCAAAGACAGGAAGGTTTGCACGGATTTTAAGATTAGTTACGCTAGAAAAGGAAGAGTAATCTGAATAGATAAAACGTACTGCACGATTCTGGAGTGATTCGAGGTTATTGATGAGATAGGCCTGATGCGGGTCCCAGATGGCAGATGCGTACTCTAGTTTAGGACGGACAAGGAATGAGTATGCAGGTAGCTTTAGATGAGGAGAGGCTAGCTTAAGGTTACGTTTTAAGAAGCCTAGAGAGTGAGTAGCAGTGGAGATTACGTGACTGATATGAGTGGCCCAGGAAAGATCAGATGAGAGGTGGACTCCGAGATACTTATAGGACAGGCTTTTCTGCAGATGTACGTTATTAAGTGAGTAGGAAACACGAAGGGGTTTACACGACGTGTAAATGACACGAGCTGGCATTTCTGGACGTTAAGGGACATCTGTCATTCTTCGCACCATGCTTGAATGCGTATCAGATCATCTTGAATGAGTTGGTGATCCAAAGGGTTAGTTACTTGGTGGTAGATGACACAATCGTCAGCGAAGAGGCGAATATGCGACGTGATTGATACGGGTAGGTCGTTAATGTATATTACAAATAGAAGTGGTCCAAGGACCGATCCCTGACGAACGCCTGAGGTGACTTCGGCAATAGAGGATGATGACTGGTTAACGGTACCAAATTGATGTCTATGCGTTAGAAAGCTAATGAACCAGTTCAAAATCGCGGGATCTAAGTTATGTTTAGTAAGCTTGTATATGAGACGTCTGTGAGGGACCTTATCGAAGGCTTTAGCAAAGTCTAGAAAGATGGCGTCAGTTTGAATGTAAGAGTCGAGGTTAACATGCAGGTCATGGACGAAAGACGCGAGTTGAGTTTCACATGAGAAGTTTTTTCGGAAGCCGTGTTGGGAGGAATGGATATAGTTGTTCTCCAACAAGTAATGATTTATTTTGGAGTAGATGATATGTCCCATTAGTTTACACGACACCATTGTTAGGGAGATGGGACGGTAGTTAGAAGGGGAGCACTTGTTTCTGTTCTTGCAGGTTGGGACGATCTTCCCCACCTTCCAGTCGGATGGCAGGGAACCAGTAGAAAGTGACTGTGAAAAAAGTTTTGCCAATATTAGGCTAGATATATCTTTAGTATTCCTGAACACTTTTACATTTATTTCGTCAATACCCGCTGATGAAGAAATCTTAAGGGTGGCGATGATTTTCACAATGCCAGCCGGTTGAAACGTGATCCCAACCATAGATGTAGGAAAGGCAGGAGGAGCCATAGAAAACATATCATTGCACTCTTGTGTAAACACTGAACAAAAAACATCATTGAATTTTTCTACCCATTCGTCATCAGGAACCAAAGAGTCATCGTCGTTTTTAAGATTGATTAGAATATCAGGTTTACGATTAACAACTTTCCAAAACTTTTTGGGGTTGTTCTGCAGCATGCATGGGAGATCAGCATTATAAAATGCTCGTTTTGTGTTCTGATTGCGCTTCTGAATTGTCTGTCGGCACTATAGAACTTATCCCAGTCCGAGTTGCGCTCCGTGGTTTTGGCTTTACGAAAGAGTCTCTTTTTTTTCGTGCTTAAACGTTTCAGGGTGCCATTAAACCATGGAGCAGAGCCCTTTCGGAAAATGTCACAGTTGGGATGAAACTTTCAGCTAGTTGTTGCATTTTAGATTTGTACATTCTATCGGAGCTGACACGTGTGTGAGCGCTCCTTCTGTTACCCTTGCGAATGACGAGGTAGTTTTTGTAAGAAAGTGTGGCAGGTTCGTGTGGCTGTGCGTGGGCGTGGGTGATGCCGTATGTTATTGGTTTGATATGCTTGTTCTCGCCACTTCCGCCTTTCTGTGTTTATTCCTTTGTTTGCAGTGCAATAAACTTTCAGTTGTAAGTCAGCGCCCTGTCTGTGTGTTTCTTCGACCCCTTCCTACGTCTTTTTTGCGCTGTTCCCACCAAACAGTATGTACCACCAACTAGCCCAACTACATGCCTTGTTGTACATTGTCCATTTTTCGCAGACAGACCGATTATCAAACTCTATCATAAGGACATCTAGGAATTTTCTTAGCTCAGTATTCATTCCTTGGTAATTCCCTTTCTCGTATAGTATTACGGTTTTCTTCCGCTTCGATTTTGATTGAATATTTAAAGAAAATGTGCAGTAAATCACCTTATGGTAACTTGTTTCGTGTAGGTAGTTTATCGACTTTAAAGAGTCAGGATCAGAAACAAGAATGAGGTCAAGGATGTTGGGAGAGTGGGAGGTTGATCGAGTGGGTTTAGTTACAAGCTGTGAAAGATCGAAATTGAGGCAAGGGTTAACGAAACCAGTCGCTTCACTCGTATCAAGGGGGACTGAAACGGATAAGGCGGACCAATCGATAGAAGGGTAATTAAAATCACCGAATAGCAGAACACTGGATTTGGGATATTTAAGGTACAATTCGTTGAAAGCGTCATTGAGGTTAATTAGAAAAGATGGATCGCTGTGCAGTAAACATTGCATAAGAATGGATCAGATTTGCAAGTATAATATCATTTGATAAAATACGTGTGTACCTTTATGGATCTCTATGGAAATCTATGGAACGAAAAGTTTACACTGGAAGGATCTATAATAAGGGTGGCCAAACTGCGGCTCGCTAGCCGTATGCGGCTCTTCGTGGGTCCAAGTGCGGCTCGCGGCTCTCTGGTAAGCGTGCATTCCTTCCCCTACTGTGTCTTGAAGAGGAAAAAGTTCCAGAATTAAAAAAAGCTCACGGTCTTGTTTTGTACTACACTACGTACATACAACTCGACTACGTTTGGACAGATGGATGTGCCCAGTTGCCCTGATTCCTTTATTGTTACAGAAAACAATTTGAATCGTATACGTATAACAGGCGTCAGATACACTGGCTAGCTAGCGAACCAGGCATTCATTTTTGCTTAGCGGTTGAAGAAACGTTCTGCTGTGTGGTGTTATTAACGCGTTAGCATTAGTACCCACGTCACAGGGAGAAGCTGATGGCGACCGTCTTCGGACAAAACAGTGAAAAGGGAATCACGCCACGTAGAGAAGAGGAGAGTAGTGGAGGACAAAGGCGAGAGGAAGGTGACGTCACAGGGTGGAAGCCAATGCGCGAGCGGATGCTAGGGCGAGTCAAAACTTGCAGGCGAATGAGACAGAGGAGTGGATGCAGCGCCTAGCTCGGCTAGCCGAAATGCGGCGCAAGATGTAGAAAGACGATGCGGGTCTGCGTGGGATGCAGGCTCAGCCGAAGTAAGCTCGGCGAGCCCGCTTCGCTGAAAAAAAAGTTAGATAAAAATATCTTGGTGGATCCTTAGAGAATGCGTTGGCCTGACCCTTTGGAAAACACCACACTTGTCCTCCTTCTGAGAACGCTAACACCGACCCCGTAACGAAGCCAAAAAGAGGCAGCAAAAGTTGAGAGGAAGTAAAATAGAAAGTCAGAAGAGAAAGCCAAGAGAAGAAAAGGGGTCAGTCTTCGCGTTTTCCAAAGGGGCACATGGGGGGCTTTTTCCAAGTCTCATGCTAACGTATTTTCTAAGGACCCACCAAAAGATCTTCCTTAAATTATTTTTTGTAGTCCACAATTACAGTTGCCACATTTGGAAACGATTGCTTTCACGTATCTTTCCTTCTTAAAAGACACCCCCCCCCTTTTTTTGTGGCTCTACGGACTTTTGTACCTTTGACCGCGCCTCTAACCCCGTGTCACTCTGGCCTTCTCCGATAACGAAGCATAGCGAAGCAATAACGAAGCATGAAACTGTGATGAATAAGGCCTTATTATGTTTTGACTCCAAATGGAAGAACTTTCCTTACCTATAAATGTTTCTCAAGAACCAGGTATGATGTCCACCAGCCTTTGGAAGCTTGAGGCTCTCTATGGTATTTTTGTATTCCCTAGATTATAACTTCAATTGTATCGCTTATTTCTTTGATCACGTGCACACCAATGTTACTAGGTTGCTTCTTGGTATCTTCTGTTTTTGAGTATACAAGAGGCCGTTTTGTATCGTGAGTGGTGCAACCCCGAACGACCAAGCAACGACCGAAATATACTGGTGGCTGCCTCTCGACGCGAAAGGTTAAGCTACCAGTCAGAGATGGTATGATAACTAGCCTACCATGGCCACTGTTATGCTACCCAGGTTGTGTTTTCTCCATTTTAGGAGCAATTCGATATCCTGCACATTTACGCTTCGCTACCGCCTTTCCAAGCATATTCTTGTCTCCATAATTTTGGTCTGTTGTCGTTGCCTCAGTCAACTATTTTGGTACGATGCCTCAGCATGCAAACTTGATAGCAACTAAAATAAGCACCGAAGCAGTAAATGCTCAGCAACGGTGTACAGTTCTCAACCACGATCAGGCTGTGTCGACAGCATGATAATGCCATCTCTATTAAATTCATCTGGTGGGCTCGTTGGCTATACATCTTGGTAAAATTATCGCAAAGGCTAGGAAGGAAGAACGTAGAAAGAGGATAGAGCGCTACTTACAACTGTCATTTTATACTGCTAGAGAAAGACAAAAACAAGTATTGACATTTTAAAGAGAAAAACACACTAATAAAAACACATGAAATTGAGAGTGAAAAAGGTGCGAAAGAAAAGAAAAATAACAATAAAAAGAAAGACACGAGAAAAGCAAAAAACCGGGGAAGGAAAAAGGCGTAAGCTCTAAGCTTGATGGCTGGCCACGCTCTCCAAAACGACAGCGACCTCCAGGACACCGGGAATAACGTGGTTCATAACCTGAATGGGCGAACGCTTCTCCGGTGATCATTATACAGTTGTTTGCATTCTGTCGCTGGGGACGCACCCATCACGCCGCCGGACTAACACCTCAGGGACACAGAGCAAGGTATAGACGTTCTTTCTCTTATAAGGCCACATAGATGTATACACCTCCTTTTTCATAATCATGTGCACCTCGTAGACATCCCTTCTTCTCTTTTATCTGAAACGCTGTAACTCGTTTGTGTTGTTGAACAATGGGGTGCATTGGCAGTCCCTGAACGTGTACCGCTAGATGTCCAGCAGGTGAAGGCTTAAGAGCGAGTTCACGCTCTCTCAATCTGGCATTGATGCAACGACCCCACTGCCCCACATAGATTTTTCCACATGAAAAGGGAATTTCGTTGACAACTCCACTGAAGCAGTCCACTTACTTTTGTTGTTGATTTACCTCGCATCCGAAATTGTTTTAGAGCGCAGCTCTTAAAAGGGTACGGAAACGGAATTCCAGCGCTCATTTTTAGCTTTAAAGTGTTGCATGTTGCAGCATAACCTCAAAAATACCAGTCTTTTGTTCAAAGGCACAAGAAAACTAATTTTATAGATAATTAAACGATTTCTCAAGGTGCACCTGGTGGATGCATGTGGAGCCTATTTGGGAGGTGATCTATCAACATTAGAAAAATTGCTACGTAGTCATGACGTAGCAATTTCCATCGGAGCAGCGCCGTTCCTTTGAATTCACCATTTTCCTTCATAGCTTTCCTCTTACTGTTCAAGAAGACAGAAATGAAGGTGTGCCCTCTTGCTCGGACCCTTGTTTGTGTACTCGGACACAGCCATTCTCCCCTAGAAGATTAGCTTAGAAGATTAGCCCGTCGCTGAATATTTTGACAAAAGTTGCTTTTCCCGTCCTGTTCACTGCTGACAGTGCTGTGTAATATAGGTGCTCCTTGGGCCAGCCACACAATGGACACCCCACGGGTACTTCGAACGGCTCGGTTTTAACACGTTGACGCTATTGACACCTCCACGACGCTGACGGCACCACCAACGGCAAAGCTAATAACCACGCCGGCCTTGCCACCTCGCGAATGCGGAGAACGTTTTTTGTTGTTTTTGTTTTTGTTTGCGCTGGATATCCCATGACGTATCGCGGTCTCCGTTCGCTTATCTTCGAGCGCTTGCTCGAGTGCACCGTTTGGAACGAAAAATATATCAAGTCGTTCAAGATACAAACGTGCGATTATCATTTACGGTTATTATCCGTCATGTTTGACTCATTTCCGAACGAAATTTGAATATTTTAATTTTCGTTTCCGTACCGCTTTAAGGCTGGTTTACACTGCACCTTATCCTTGCGTCTTCTTAAGTTACGTCCAAGTCACCGAAACATTTTTGTCTCGGATGTCGCGTGCCAGGTTTTTTCTTTGAACTAGTAGCCAAACTTAATATGAAGCACAGATGTCCCCGTGACTTGTACATAAGATTTCATAACGTAATGTAACGTAAGAAAATGAAGCAGTGTGAACCAGCCTTTAGGCGCCCGTTTCCGCATTGAGCAGCGTCCGCGTCGGCGTTGCCGTCGGCGTAACCGCGCGTTGCATTAGGGGACGTTCCCATAATGAGGTCACACATGACACTACGTGTGAAGTCACGAGGGTCACCGCGAGCTGCATTGTGGGTAAATTTCCCCGCTAAATTTAGAGGAACAATTTCTCCTCTAAATTTAGCAGAAAAAATTCCCCGCTAAATTTTGCGGAAAAAATCTACGCTAAATTTAGTGAAAAAATTTCCCGCTAAATTTAGCGGGAAAAGACTCCACTATATTTAGTAGAAAAATTCCCCACCAAATTCAGCGGAAAATTTCTTCCGCTGAATTTAGCGAGAAATTAAGCGAAAATTT
This sequence comes from Ixodes ricinus, assembly GCA_037355805.1. Taxonomy (NCBI): domain Eukaryota; kingdom Metazoa; phylum Arthropoda; class Arachnida; order Ixodida; family Ixodidae; genus Ixodes; species Ixodes ricinus. Next base: position 3,776 of record JAZHYW010017057.1, on the reverse strand, counting down.
TCCGCCAAATTGGAGGGGAGCAGGAGAGGAGGAGGGGAGGGTACGGCTGAGAAGGAGGGGCATACTCTCCTTTTCGTGCCTTCCCTCCTCCTCCTCAAGAGCTGCGCTCGAATTCGGCGTTACAGGAAAAACTAAACGTCTTTTATTTTTTCAGTTTTCTTATTTATTTTCGGGCAAAGTCTTTTGAGTTTATCGGGTGCCGCGATCGCTATCTGGACCTTATATTTTGAGCGCATCGTCTCAAGTTCACCGAAGAAAGACCGGAGAATTCCATCCTTCAGTTTCTGGACCTAAAATTATCGTTCCTGGACGATCACATCTGTTAGATGTATTACCCACGCTCAAAGAAAAGACTTTTACCGTATGATTCAGCTCATTCTAAGATCATAAAAGATCAATTGCCACTAATTGCAACCGCACTGCACTAAACAGTATTGTCGACATTCAGCCGAGAAGAGTTTTGTAGCGCAAGTACAGCAACTAGCGTTTTCAGGATTTCCCTATTCTATTCGTTTCGACGCTGCTGAACGGTTGCTCACGTTACAAAGAAGAGACAAAAACACAAGGAAAAGAGACGGCGTCCTGCCATTGTGCCGTACATGCATCGCTTGCCACATAATCTCAGAAGAGTAGCCTCAAAGATACGAGGTCGAGGTAGCACTCTCGGCACACGATAAACTCAGAAGACTTTGCCCCAAAATAAACAACGACACTGAAGAAAATATCGGATGCAAGGTGAATCATCAACACAAGCAGGTGGACTGCTTCAGTTTAGTAATCTACGAAATACCCTTTTCGTGTGTAAAGCTCTATGTGGGGCATCGTGTCGTTGCATCAATGCCAGATTGAGAGAGCATGACCTCGCGCTCAAGGCTTCAGCTGCTGGACATCTAGCGGTGCACGTTCGCGGACTGCCAACGCACCCCATTGTTCAAGAACACAAAAGTGTTACAGCGTTTCAGAGAAATAGAAGGGAAATCTACGAAGCGCACATGATTATGAAAAGAGGAGGTGTATGCATCAGGGGTGCTCCGTCAGTGTACCTACTGGAGAAAGAACGGAAATATCTTGATCTGTGTCCCTGAGGTATGAGTCCGGCGGCGTGTTGGGTGCGGCCCAGGCGAAAGAATGTAAAGAACTCTGACATGATCATCGGGAAAAGTGTTCGAGATTTAGATTATGAACATAGGTTTTACCGGTGTCCTGGAGGTCGCTGTCGTCTGGGACAGCGTGTCCAGCCATCAAGCTTATATTCTGTTTCATATTTAGTGTGCAACGCTGTCAAAGCTTTTGGCGCGAAGATGGGGCCTGATCTCGTTGATCATTTGCACGCGTTCTCGCGCAAACAAAACCATAGATGAAGCCACGCGCTCGCGCCAGTAGCTTTGACAGCGTTGCACGCTAAGAATGAATTGGAATATAGCAACGGTGAAGCAGCCCTGTTCATTCTCAACATTTGCGTCTCTTTAAATTACCGGTATCTATACTTATTCGCTCCTTCTTTCACAGTATTTCTATGTATCGTGTGCATTTCTTTGTATGTTATTTGTGTACAAGGAACGAATTTAGCCTGAGTTGAACGACGGCTATCAGAGGAAAGGAGTTAAGGACAAAATAGCTCGTATGGAAAACGCAGCGACGCCACCGGTCTTCAAACAACACGCAGCGCCGTTTCGCACGGGAGACAAGAGATGGCGCAACGAACGCCACCAACGAACGAGCATACGGCGCCGAGAGCCGGCACTGTAGCAGACGATGCTTTCGACTCAAAAGCGGCTCGCGTTCCACAGGCGGCGACAGTCGCAGAAACAAAAACAGGCGCGGTAACAACATGGAACTGCAGTTCCTTGTCTGCTAAACACGCTCGGCTCTCGGCGTCGTCTGCTCTTTCTTTGGCGGCAGTTGGCGTCGCGACCGCTTGCGCCATCTCCTGTCTCGCGTGCGAAACGGCGCCGTGTTGTTTGAAGACCGGTGGCGTCGCTGCGTTTCCATAGGAGCTAAGCCTTTTTCTCTTCTTTACTTTTTACCTCGGTAAGTTCGTTCTTTGCAAATTTTACGAAAAAAATGCACCATCTGTGGGCTGACGCTGCACAAAGTCGTAGCGCGATAGGTTAAGAAACCGAATTTTCCGGTGATTTAAAGAGCCTGCCGTCTCCTTGTTTCACCCTGTAGAACTTACCCGTCCTTTTCTTTCTTTTTTTCGTTCGTCTTTCTTCTTTATTGTTATTTCTTTTATTCCGCTCGCTTTTTTCACAGACAATTTCTCATGTTTTTATTCGTGTATCTTTCTCTTTGAAATGTCAGAACTTCTTTGTCTTTCTCTCATAGTATTAAACGCCAATTGTACGTAGTGCTCTATCCTGTCTCTACGTTCTTCTTCCCTTGACTTTGTGCTAATTTTACCAAGTTGTATGGCCATCTCGTCTGGATGCTATCTCTCCCTCTTATTGCTAGTTCAATGTTTCGTTCCGGGGTGGCGCCATTGGTGTCTCTCAGCTGCTTCGTCATTTCAGCTTCTATAATCCATGAGGGTAATGTAGAAGGCTGTAGGGGTTCGGGAACAAGTTATCTTCGTAAAATGGTTGCAAGCGGAAGTGCACTAGTGGATGAGTTTCTTCGAGTCTCCTTTTGTGCATATCTGTTGTGTGTCGTCTAGTTAAAGGGGCAATGCAACAATAAATACAGCTTAAAATTATTTGTTTACATTCATAATCTATAAAATGCGCGTTAGTCTTTTTTTTTCACACAGGACAGGGGTAGAATATTTTCTGCAGCCTTTCCACTCTGGGGAAGAAGAAAAGCAGCGAAGCTGTTAGCTTCTGTTCTCGGCGGCGGCTTTCCAGGCGAGCGATCTGTTCTTCTTTCCGAAGAGATTCTGAAGCGCTCGACGAAGTGGAACTTGAGGCGATAGCTACCTCGCGGCGGTTGCGGAACCATTTGAGCTGCTGCGGACATGGCCGTCGCACATAGATGATGACATCGAACTCTGGACAGCTACCGTCATCTATGAGCGACGGTGGCCACCAGCCATTTGTTTGATTGCCGCCGTCACTAATAGATGGCACTAGCTGTTCAGAGTTCAATGTCATTATTTTTTGCTGGTGGACAAGATCCTGGGGAACCTAGCCCTTACTGGCTCCGCTGTAAAAAAACGTTTGGAAAAGCAAGGAGCATTCTCTCCCAACTTGCAGCAATAGCAAGTGACCACGTAAGCTGGAGTGGATTATATGCCGCCAATGCTCATCATAGTAGCTCGTTGGGGTTGGCGAAGCACAGGGCATGCGCTAGGTTCCACATAAGAGTCACGCTTCGGATTTTCCTGTCATCGCAGCGATTGGGCACGAGACCTTACCCGAATGCATGTCAAGGCATTGATTGTCACGAGCTGAAATGGAGTGCTCATGTAGTACGCATGTGCAATGTATGAGCTGGATTTAAATATTCTAAGTCGGGGATTAGAATCTTTGATCGAAAAGTGTTGGGGACTGCATTGTTGACAGTGCCAATAACGCGATCCTCACAGTTTCGTCATCAATTTTGGCGGTGAGACCGAAAGTAAACGTCTGCTTTAATCCTCGCGGTTGCAGGGCGACAAAGACGCTTCTTGGTTAGTGTCGTTGCATGCGAGTGTACTCGGGTCCCAATATTGCCAGAGAAGCTATTTTTGTTGTTTTGTTGTATGTTTGCCTGCTGCCTGTGTTGTGATAGTAGCCTGGTACTAGGTGCCTAGTCAGGCGACTTTATTGTCGCCTTTTTGCCCCAGCTCCATGGCTATT
>JAZHYW010017055.1:0-19379 GCA_037355805.1 Ixodes ricinus | reverse complement strand
AAAAGTTAATTAACGGATTTTAGTTAATTAGTCTGATAATAGTGATGGTTATATTCCCATCTAATGTCCGCCGAGCCATATAAACACGCTGTGAAAACCGCATTCATAAACCTTTTCCCCCTTTATCTAAAAATTGGGTGCAGTTAAAAAAAAAACACCTGTATACACAGTATCCCAGATAACTTGCACCAAGCTTTAAAAAGAACCGGGGTGTTCTGCGGGAGTGAAACCAACTGTACGCTGTTAGCAAATCTTTTGCGAAAGTGCACAGAACTTTTTAGTGCGCCTAGTTATTTAATTAAGACTAACCAGCTAACTTTTGAAATATTCTTTTAAAAGCCGAGGTGTGAACTATTTTCAACAAGGTGCATTTTGCATGCTCCTTTCTCCTAGCCTTCATAAAACGTCTGCGAAATACAAGAAATATCGCGTGACCAGACAACTCGCTTCCCCAATAGGGACGCGCGGGCGCGCCGCGATAATGCGTTCTTTGAAAGCCAGAAAAAAAAAACACGAAAGCGTATCGTGTGGCAAACACTTTCATTGGGTGTTTCTCAATGCGCCCTGCAACTTTCAATTGACATGTCGGCCGTTAAAAGAATATTGAATAGGTTGGCTAACTTATCTTGGTTATTTAGATAACCAGGCGCATTAAAAAAATCTGTGCACTTTTGCAAGACGCTTGCTAACGACAGACAGTTGATTTCACTGCTGCAGAGTGCTCCGTTTTTTTAAGTATGGTGCAAGTTATCTGGCACGTCGTGTACGTCGGGCGTTCTGAATGGAAAGAACGGTCTAAAATTGGCCAGAAAAATCGGCGCCTGCATTTAAAAAGTCGACTTTTTAAAGGTGTCTTTTTGAACGGCTGGATTCCAACTTGTGAAATTTCATGACATATTGCCGCGAGCGCAGCCAGACTATACTTTGTTTCAGCTTACGTCCAGACGCAGCCAATGCTACAAGCGCGAGCGTGTGGCCCTGAGCAGTGTTTGCGCTGCACGAGCGCGCGTGCTTGACAGGGACGCTGAAAGCTAGGAGCTCGCGCTTGTAGCATTGGCTGCGTCTGGACGTAAGCTGAAACGAAGTATAAGTAGGCAGCGCGCTCGTGGCCCAACGGTTATCGCGCGTGCCTTCCACGCAGAAAGCCCAGGGTTCGATCCCTGGGAGCTCCGCGTCTTTTATTTATTCTTCCAATTTAGATTTCTGGTAATTTCGAGAACCGTGTTGCTCGTTCTAGGTTAGAATGTTCTGCGCGCCAAATCTTCTAGGCCGAATGTTCCAGAAGCCCCCGCGTGCACAAAAGGGGCTCCGCGTAACCAGCCGGACTTAGTTTTCGCCTCAGCGTTCGATCCTGCTGCTTCGCCGCCTTCGACGCCCGCGACGCTCTGTTGTTATCTTTCTTTTTCCTTTTATCTTTGGACACAAGTTCGCCCCATTAAACGTTCAGTTTCCTCAGTCATTTGCCGCCTCATCACTTGTCATTCGTTACATCCTGGTGGAGGTGCGGGGTAGTCATCGTCGCGGTCTTCTTTTTCGGTTTCTGTGGCAGGGGTCCGAATTCCAGGAGTTGGCCTTTGGCACGGCGGCTTGCTCGGGCGTTGAAGTCTTCTACGAAGGGTAGCCTGCCGGGGCTGAGTACGTCACTTGGCCGGCGTGTCTTCGGAGGGGTACGGTTGACGGGCATAAAATGCAGTCTACCAGCACTTCGAATCTGCCGGACTGACACTCAAGCCTTCGAGGTGCCGGTTCGCCTATGGAGAGCTGAAATTCTTGGGCCACGTCGTGAGTGCTCAGGGTGTAAGCCCTGATCCTAACAAGACGTCCGCTGTCGCCGAATTCCCCAAGCCATCGGACAAGTAGGCCGTCCGAAGATTCCTTGGGCTGTGCGCCTACTACAGACGTTTCGTGCGTGACTTTGCACAGATTTCTTCACCGCTGACGCATCTGACGAAGGACGACGCGCAGTTCCAGTGGGGAGAAGAGCAAGAACAAGCGTTCGACGAACTCAAGCGAAGGCTGCTGTCGCCCCCTATCCTTGGACGTTTTGATCAGTCGGTGGAGACAGAAATACACACGGGACACCAGCAATACCGGTCTCGGTGCGATACTCGTTCAGCGACAAGAAGGGGCAGAGAAAGTAATTGCTTACGCAAGCCGGGCGCTGTCCAAGGCAGAACAAAATTATTCAACGACCGACAAAGAATGTCTTGCTGTCGTCTGGGCGATAACCAAGTTCCATCCGTACTTGTACGGTATCCCGTTCCGCGTGGTCACAGACCACCACGCCCTCTGCTGGCTCGCAAACCTCACGGACCCGTCAGGACGCCTCGCTCGCCGGAGTCTGCGACTGCAAGAATTCGACGTAACCATTGTGCACAAGTCTGGCCGCAAGCATAATGACGCCGACTGCTTGTCTAGGGCCCCAGTCGAATCTCCTCCTTACAGCACCAACGACGACGATGACGCTCGTTTTCTCGGAGCAGTTACAGATACCGACATGGGAGCACTTCAACGAGACGACCCGGATCTTCGCGCCGTGATCGACCATCTTGAAGGTCAAGGAAGTTCCGTTCCGCGAGTCCTGGCCCAAGACTTGTCAAGCTTCGTTCTGCGGCGAGGTGTGCTCTTCAAGAAAACTTCGGAACCAGCAACCCTGCCTGGCTGCTGGTTGTGCCTGCCAGCCTGCGAGAAGAAATCTTTCAAGCATGCCACGACGACCCGACGGCTGGACACCTTGGCTACAGCAGGACACTCGCCCGGATTCGTGACAAGTACTACTAGCCAAGACTCCCGAAAACCGTCCATCTGTACACACGGTCGTGCCATGAGTGCCAACGACGTAAGAAGCCTCCGACAAAGCCAGCAGGGCTCCTGCAGCCGATACCTGCCCCGACTACACCCTTCCAGCAGGTCGGAATGGATTTGCTTGGGCCGTTCCCAACATCGACGCAAGGGAACCGGTGGATTATCGTCGCGACCGATTATCTTACACGATACGCCGAGACGAAAGCCCTTCCATCGGGAACAGCGGTGGAAGTCGCCAAGTTTTTCGTCGAGTCCATTCTCCTTCGACACGGCGCACCTGAAGTGCTGATCACAGATCGAGGGTCATCTTTCCTGGCACAGCTGACTCAAGAGGTACTTCGGCTCAGTCACACCAGCCATCGATGAACCACCGCTTATCACCCGCAGACCAACGGGCTAACAGAGCGGCTCAATAATACCATCGCCGACATGATCTCCATGTACGTCGACGTGGAGCACAAGACGTGGGACGAGTTGTTGCCGTACGTTACATTTGCGTACAACACAGTGGTACAAGAAATTACAGGAATGACGCCGTTTCAACTGGTACATGGCCGGACGGTTTCCCCAATGCTGGACGCCATGCTGCCTCACGTGCCAACCGACGATGTCAACGACGACGCTCAACTGATCTCTCAACGCGCGGAGGAAGCCTCGTCAACTGGCAAGAATCAAGATTCAAGAGCAACAGCGAGTCGACGCACACCGGTATAACCTTCGTCGCAGGGACGTCCACTTCCTACCCGGGGACCGGGTATGGGTGTGGACACCGATACGGCGCCGCGGTCTCAGCGAGAAGCTTCTCAAGCGCTATTTCGAACCCTACAAAATCATCCGACGCCTCGGCGATCTGAACTACGAAGTTCTACCCGACGGAACGCGCCCATCTGCAAGACGCCAGCCACGACCCGAGGTGGTGCACGTCGTCCGGCTCAAGCCGTATTACGAACGATAGAACTTTGGACTTTCGTCAATGAGTGAACTGTGAACTCTGGCTCGCGACTCTGCTATCTTTTTGTTAGTGTATTTGTGTTCTACCTTTGTGCTGCATCGGGACGATGCACATCTTTGTAAAAGGGGGAATAATGCCGCGAGCGCAGCTGACTAAGTAGGCAGCGCGCTCGTGGCCTAGCGGTTATCGCGCGTGCCTTCCATGCAGAAAGCCCAGGGCTCGATCCCCGGAAGCGCCGCGTCTTTTATTTGTTCTTCCGATTTAGATTTCTGGTCAATTCGAGAATCGTGTTGCCCGTTCTAGGTTAGAATGTTCTGCGCGCTGAATGTTCCAGGCCGAATGTTCCAGAAGCCCCCGCGTGCACAAAAGGGGCTCCGCGTAACCAGCCGGACTCAGTTTTCGTTTCAGCGTTCGATCCTGCTGCTTCGCCGCCTTCGACGCCCGCGACGCTCTGTTGTCATCTTTCTATGCCCTGTTGCTTTCTTTTTCCTTTTATCTTTGGACACAAGTTCGCCCCTTTAAACGTTCAGTTTACTCAGTCATTCGCCGCCTCATCCCTTGTCATTCGTGACAATATAGCTGCCTTCTCGTGAAATGTTAAGAAACGCCGTTGACAACTTAATTGATGATAATGCAGAGGCGCCACCATCGGGAGATGCACTCTTAAAAATGAGTCAGGAAATTTACGAGGAAAGTCTTGGCAGCTCTATTTCCAAACATTTCTCGTCAAAATAACGTACAATCATGTTATAAAATTATGTGGGAAAAGTTGTCAAAAAAAAGAGGCACCGCATTTTTAAGTTGCGAGCATAGACGTGAAAATGACAATTGAATCATTTCCAAATCTTCCCTCGTGAAAATAATGTACTGCCGTTTTCCAACATTGACTAGGAGAGTCGTCATTTTGATTTGCGGCTATGTACGTGAAAATTACGAGGAAATCTTTGGCAGCTCTATTTCCAAACATTCCTCGTGAAAATGACGTACCAGCGTCTTCTGAAACTGTGTGAGAAAAGCCATAAAGAAAAGATGCATTGCATTTTTCAACTGAAAGTATGTATGTGTAGCATACAAACATTATGATCAGTGTTCTTCACGTAATTGATAAGACAGAAATTGAAATCCTACTTATCACTTTATTCAAGTTTCCGAGCCTGCCTCACTGTACACTCTCCTTTGTGATGATGGTGTGCCATTACATCCTGCGTAAAAGAGAAGAAAATTACCCTATGCCACCCTATGATATAACATCACATAACTCGCTCAAAGGACCACTATGTGAGGAAGGCAAGATAGTAACAACTTCATCCTGACACAAGGGTGAGGAAAATCGGACAATAGCATTTCTGAAAGCCTGATATGTCAGACATTGGTGGTGTGCCTTCTTTGCATGCCCAGGGCTATGCTACAGGTAATAGTGTTCATTGCAGGGCACAACATTTATTACCTAAAATCTTAGGCACCATAAAGAAAATGTGTGACAAACAATAGCCTTTTCCAGATTCAAGGTTGCAGCTGCTACATTTTAAGCACATATGGATTGATGAAGGCCACAACGAAAACATTCGAGAATGGCCATTTTCAGGGCTGTGCTAATATTAACAATTTTATTTTAGAAGTTTAGTATAATACGGTATTCGATATTGGTTTCAAGATTAATTGTACTACTGTAAACGACTTAATTTTTGCGAAGGCTTAGTTTTTGCGAGTTTATCGAAATTGCTTAAAATTGGTCATGCAAAAAAGTAACCCCATGGATACGAATGCATTGAACATTACTCCTGATTGCGAAATTTTGTACCTGCAAAGTATTCCCAACACTAACACTTCATAAAATGTATGAAATATTGAGCTCGCGAAAATAAAGTCGTTTATGCCATTCAAACCTTTCAAAGCGCTCGCAAAGTCACCATTGCGATGGATTTGCTTTGTTCAGTGCGCTTCTCCGCATGTGCCAGTGCGCTGCAGAGATTAGTTCTGGATTAAATCCCAAGAATAAGACATTTGAACGTGGGACATACGCACTTTTGATAAACTAGAATCTCAAAATTTTCACATCGAATGGCTTCCCAGGAGACTTCTCGGGTCCGCATGCACTGTTACTCCGCAACAAGCAGGCTCTCTTGGGATGACAAGAAAAAACCCAGCGCCCTGAACGCTGTTCGAACCAGCACTCGGGAGAGTTGAAAAGCCTGTCAAGCGCTCGCTTCCGGGACAGGCCGCTTACTTCCGGTGGCTTCATACCTGTCTGCTCGATGCACCATCCAGCCACCCATAATAGAGATCAGTGGGCGGACGTCACTTTTACTCTTGTGATGCAGTTCCCTGCAGGTTCCCATAGGTTGCAACCTGCTAGCCAAACTGAGTCAGGCCTGCAGCCCTGCGGGAAACGTCAATTCCACTCTTTTAGACGTAGACACCCACATTTTGCGTGTACCTGAAAGAAGCTCTAACACAGAGGAAACAAAATGATTGGCCCTTTTTGAATGCATCCTTTTCTTTTGCTGAGAACATACATACAAGTCACACGCTATTACACATTCAGTGGTGCGGCTTAATTTATGATGAGCACTTTTTTATATAACTTCGAGCTTTTAGAGAAAAGATTCAATATAATGGGTCGGACATAAATGGTTGCTATGAACTATCCTATACATTTACACATTACCTGATATCATAAAAGCACTAGAGCAGGGTAGGGCTGTACTGCATCAATTACAAATTTGTAACCAATTAAAAGTTGGCATTTATTTAATTTATTACTATTGGCTATTATTCTTTGACAGAAAGAATAACTGGGCGAGTTGGTACGTTGGTAGTCTTTCAACTCCATCGAATATTCAGGTTCTTTTCGCATTTTTTCATGCTTTTGCTTTTTCTAACTGCTCTGCTTTTTGTAGCGGCTTTCGCCGCCACTAAAAAACGTGACATCCAAACTCACTTTATTTACATCACACAATCGTAAACTTGGAAAGCGTGCCGCTTCGGCATACGCAAAGAGACCGCGCGTCTCTACGGCACAGGCATCAGCACAGGCAAGAAATCATGCTGCTCGCTCTTGTAACGTTTTTCTCGCTCCCGCTTTATGAAACAAATCGTTGGCGAGAGGCTGTTGGGACCACACGTCAGAACTAGCATGACCTGTGATTGCTTGAACTGCCGTCAGACTGCACTTGAACGCTCCGCAAAAGCGTCGTCGGGCGAGCGTCGTAGGACGGCGCCCAGAACAGGCCCTCGGCTGGCCCTCGGTTCCGCCGCACGCGAATCTTTCTCACTCTGCGGAGAGAGCCATAAATTTTAAGAAGATACGCTCTTTTCAAATAACGAAATAACACCGGGTAGAGCATAGTTAGAATCAAGCATAGCTTAGCAAGCACACGGTACACGACAAAGTTTGAAACAGCGGCGCACTTCGCAGAAACAAAAGAAACTTCCTCACCGGCGCTTGCACCAGTCGGCCATGACTGTCCGCCACTTACTTGCGTTGGTAAGACGCAGCGTCTCCCAGCTCTCAGTAATCGCTTGCTATTCTTGAACACGGTATTCGTAAGTAAGATATCTAAAATATCCGCTAAAACGGCTAAAACGTAAAAAGGAAGCGATGCTCGAAGCCTCCGGAACTCCAACGGCGGCCGAACGGAAGCTGATTGCAATAGCGATGGTCTTGCGCAGTTTTCAAAAGTCTCTTTTTTGTTCTTTTTTTTTGAAGACAAAACTAAGCAAATCAATATATATTATATAATAATAATGTCACTATATTAATTTTGTAAAAAATTAACAAAAATTTAGTCAATCTTAGGTTTTATCTAAACTTTAGGTTTTCTTTTTCAGTGTAAAACCGAAACTATCTCAAGCAACGTCTCCTTCGTCGCCAAGGCTATTCTGATTCATCTGCGCATGCTTGCACTCCTGGGATTTCGGCTTTTCTGGAAGGCTCGGCTCTCGCGGCAAATAAATAATGAGGGCAACCTCGTATTTTGAAACAATGAGCGTGCCCGTTTTTTTGTTGGCGAGGGAAAGACACGTAAAATTTACGTCGATTTTTTACAGTGTGGAACTCTCGATCGACTGTGTTGGCGTGTTCGTTGTTGCAATTGTCAAGCTCTTTTCACGTGAATTGAGATGTCTTAGAGTTTTGCAAGATAAATCTACACCATGAAACACTTTCGGTGAAAGCTTGAGGTTGTTACATGAAGGCGCCGATTTCTCCAGCCAATTTCAGAGCGAGCTTCCATTCATAACACCACTTCGCTTATGCGGTTCAGAAGTTGATTTGCGCTGCATGTGACTATGCAAGGTGGAGCATCTTATGTCCCCATTATTAGCCGTGGTTTCCTTTGCCTCCTGTCCTTTTGCTTGCTGTGGATGCAGATATCTGAAACAGCGTATAGTGCGCTGAGACCTGCATTACAAAAACACTGGATAATCCTGCAAACGTAATTTGTCTACTAGCCTATGAGGCAGCACGCAAGTGGCGGTGCACTTTGAAAACAAAGACATGTGCATGCTTTTGCATCAGCAGCATCAAACACTTGGTGCAATTGCCCTCGATCGTCTAGCTTCCGAATAGTGCTAACAGTTTTTTACAGTAAACTTTTATTCTTCAATAAAGGTAACAAATACAGTTCAGGGAAAATAAAAGCTATCTTTGCAATAAAAGTAGACTTTTCAATTGATAAATATAGTAGAAATGACTAGCTAAAATAATTATTGACAAGTTAGATAACGCTACTTTCCGTGGCGTACAATGTAGCTAATTTTTCTATTTGTGCTTTTTTGAGGCGTATAGTCCATGTTGCATTTGCGACGTAAGTATGCTCTGACAGTGCCGGTCGTTTCCCCGGGGAACTTTTGGACCACGTGGTCTGCAGTGAAATGAGAAATGAAGCATCCCTTTGTCACATTATGTCAGCTATACCCGGTGATATTTTTTAATCAACAGGTTTTTGGAAAAAAGGGCTCACTGCCACGTTGATGCAGTCTTCAGTGTGTCGTGCGACTCGGCGGACATTACATGGGTGGATAACCGTGGCAACATTTTTATTAATTAACTAAAATCCGTAAATTACCTTTTTACTATTGCTGTTTTAGAGGCAGTCATTATTAGAGCCTAACCCAATCAAAACTATTCACGAAACAGCAAGGGGCTTTGAGATATTTATTTATCAAGTTTTGCACTTTCTTCCCCCGATTCAAGAACCACGCGCGGCAGAGGCGGGGAAAGTGGAGAGTGACTTAGCGGTTTTGACATGGCATGTCGGTGATGGCATGTTTGTTTGTGTTAGTGAGAACTTCTCATATTGGAGTTCCATGCATTATTTAATTTTCTAGTGAAGTTACAACCCTCATAAAGTGCTGTCGCATTCAGCATGAACAAACTTGCACACTTTTGACAGCGTGCCTTTGGTGGATGCTCCAGCATCATACTTCCAACGGTGCGTCCGAAGCGACTACGTAAGCATAACATCCTGCGCTCTGTCCAGCGCGCTGTTTTTTAATCAGGCGACGAAAGGCAGACTTTTAGCTATGAATAACCCAAAACTCGTCGCCTTTTCGCAAATTGTTTCAGTTGGGCTAGAGTTTATTCATAGCCCCTTTAAAATTGAAAATTCAACATGGTCAATTACACTGTCAATTAAAAAAGTTAATTAGACAACGTACTGTGACGTTTATTTACTCATCTAATGTCCGCCGAGCCCAACAAATATTCTGTGAAAACGGCATCGGCCTATCTATCGCGTTCTTAATGTGCTGATGTTAAAAAATCGCACTATATATATATACCTGTTATTATAATTTGAGTACGCCGACTGCAAGCACTGAAAGTAGACATTTAGTATACTTAAGTGCACTTCCTGTATACTGATTTTGCACTACTTTTTACCGCAGGCACTACGATTCTACTACATGTACTAGTTCCGTGCGGACGAGTATACTTTCAGTCCAGCACCATTTTTACTGCAAGTATACTTTAAGTACACCTAAAATATACATTCAATAATAGGATCACGTTTAAAGTATACTTATAGTATACTTGAGTGCCCTTCTAGTATACTGATTTTGAACGACTTTTCACCAAGGGTGGTTCCACTCGACGTGCAAAGCCTCTGTGATAGTACATTATACCGCGCCATCCAACCAATCCCACTCACAAAATTGAAACTGCACAGCTGCGCATCAACCTCTGCACGTCAAGAGGTTCGAGCCATGATCACCAAAGATACTTTAACTCGTACATAATTCGAGCAAATATACGAATTCGGAATTTTCTCGAACACAGCAGACAAAAACTTTCACCCGGAACGCGCCTACGCCAGACCTTCAACCAGCGCCATTTTAACTCGCGCGCTGACACACGTCTAAGGAGCGAGGTGACGTGATTTCTAAACTGGAGCTTGGGTGACTGTGGAGACCCTAGCCTTCCATTGCGGTTTAATACAAGATAAACGAAGTAAAGTCGCGCGCTACCTTGAGCGCGTGCTTTGACCAATCACGGCTTCGCAATTGCAAGGCGGAAAGCACAAATCACGCCGAAACTACGCGGTGGACACCGGTTTGAAAGACGGCAAAAAGAAAAAAAAAAACTGCGCTTCAAAAACACTTCTTAAGATGGAGGCCGTCCGCCAAGGCAAGGGCCTAAGAGTCGATCCGACTTGATTTTGCGGCTTGAGAGCGATTTCGAAGTCGCCGAGACATCGTGAAATTTGTTTATAGATATTAGTGTCGTGAATTTGGTGCTGATAACTACAGAGGGGTAGTTTATAAAACATACAACGCAAAAATTATTTTTAATTACGTTTTTTGGTAGTTTTAATGTGAAACGTTCTTTGGTTAAGTGTTCGGCATTTCGTAAAGCCCAAAAGTGAAGCCTGGATAAAAGCCTGGCCGCGAGACTCGACACGGATTTGTTGAAAGGTGGGAAAGAAAAAGTTAGGTGCTCGACGCTGATTGGTTTAAAGGGAGGTCATGTGACCAGAACGGTAGGTGAGGAGGTGTGAGGTAGATGAGGAGGAGCTCGACCACCTGTGCGTACTGAGGGAGAGAAGCTGGATTGTATGAAAGGTTTGGGAAGATGCCCAGGTTTATCAGCCGCCCCGATAAGTGATAGTATCGCTTTATTCTAGGAACTATAAAGTCACGTGGTACGCGTTAAGCGATATGATGTAGAGCGCCGTGACCGTAGCTACAGGCGTCTGGAAACTCAGAGCATCGCTAAACGTTTTGCGATGCTAAAACATTTCACGTACCATTGGTGCGAACACCGAGTCATCAACATGGACACCGTCTACTGCAACGCCACCTGTGCCTCCCTATAAAAACTGGAACAACCCGACGTCACCTCAGTGGTTTCTGCAGCACCGCGAAGAGTGGAATGACTCTTTCACTGCTACTTTTTGAACAGGTTGGTAAAACAAAGTATTACTGCACTGTCAAAGACAATTCTCTTACACTGTTAGTGCTGCCGAGGCCACAGTCCTTGATTGTTACATGCTCTGAGTGCTGGGGTGTGCTTTTGCTGCTTCTTCAACATAGTGAGGACGTGGAGTTTAATCGCAGGTTGAACTGAGACTTATTTTTAGACAAATGTTTGACAACTAACAATCAATAAGCGTCACTAGTAACAATATTCAATCTAAACAAGTGCTCCTCGAGAACTCTCTAGGAGCAGTCCAAACAAGTCTGACCCTTATCGAGACTAACTTTGAAAGTTTAAACTAGAACAAAGAAACCTTTAACGACAATGGAACTTAGATGCGTAGCTCGATGCGAAAATAGATTACATAAAAATGCTAGCCGTATAGGTAACGTCGTAATATATGGTTTGCATGAGGATGTCAGAGGAGCCCCGAAGAGATTGGAGCAAACATAAGCGGAAGTTACATTTATTGCAATACTTCAGGTGGAAGTAAAAACTATCGAACGAATTTATAAGATTAGTGCAAAGCTTGGCGATTCCTCTAGACCAGTGCTACTCCGCGTCAACGAGTTTAACGAAAAAATGCGAGTGCTCAAAACTTCCCAAATTGAAAGGCTCGGAGATAATAATTTCCGATGATTTTTCACAAAATCTGCGTGCGATTCGAAAACCTTTTGGCACAGCGCTGCTGTTAATAAAGCTACTAGGGATAACGTTACGCCTATTTTTGACAAACTGAAGATGAACAATGATATCCACATTTGGGACCCTGTGAATTGTGAACGAGTGAAATGTGGCCTGAGGCTACATAATGCCCCCAGAGACCCTCTTCGATAGATCAAGAGTGACCTCTATCGAATAAAAACGATTGTGTCTAGTGTCGCTCAATGCGCGAAGCATGTTGTGAACAAGGTTGATGGACTGGAAGAACGTTTTCCCACATATTATTCCCCATCGTGGTTTTAACGGACAAATGGCTCCAGGGGTTAATGATTAAGAGATAGCCCCACCAGGATACCTATTAGTTCGTCAAGATCGAGAGGCAAGGAGCGGGGTTATGGCAGTTTAAATAAAAATGGAATATTCTTTGTACAACTTGGTGGAATACCAAATCACGAGAAAATCTGGCGCAAAATGAATATGTTTGGAACGAGCATTTTAGTTGGCAGAGTTTATAGGTAGCCTAAGGTTCCTCTTCAGTATTTATTTGATATACATGAGTACCATTGTGCACATGATAACAACAAAACTAAGCTGATATTGACAGTTGATTTCAACTTATCAGGTATCAACTGGACCACGTTAACAGATTATAAGATAGATGTAGAAAGCTCGGAACAGCTATGGCAAAGCGAACTCAGCTTTTTTTCTTGACCAGTTAGTGCTAAAGCAACTCGCATATCCGGAACAGCGAGTTCTACTTTAGATCTGCTGTTTGTGTGCAATTGCCTAAAATAGTTTATGGTTAAGGTCCAAGGTGACATTTTGGACCACAATGACTAGTTTGTACTTATCCAATGTGCAATACTAAACCCCGCAATCGTGTTACTTTTAAGATAAATAATTATGTGATGGCCAACGATGTATGTATTCTACATTATCTAGAAACCCATTCGACCAATTTACCCACATGAGCGAAGTTGATAAAATGTGGTGCAAGTTTAAAGATGTACTAACATATTGTGAACCGAACCTCGTCTTTAACAGAAAGAAAACGTTAATCCGCAAGAACCCGAGAATAACACGAAACAATATACACATAAAACGCCGACTGAGGTGGAGACGTAGAGAGCGACAAAACAAGCGCGGGTTGCAAGAGCTATTACGAGAACTAACATTTAAATTAACTCGGCTAGGGCAAGATATTTCAATATTACCCTCCCAAACTTCCTATATATGACACCACCATGATTTGGCGATATCTGTCGAGACGAGAAAGCTCATATTTCACAGTTCAAAATTGGTGGCCCTACCACAGTTGACCCTGAGGCCATA
The DNA here is from genome assembly GCA_037355805.1 of Ixodes ricinus. Lineage (NCBI taxonomy): Eukaryota > Metazoa > Arthropoda > Arachnida > Ixodida > Ixodidae > Ixodes > Ixodes ricinus. The sequence continues at coordinate 6,210 of JAZHYW010017055.1, read as the reverse complement.
CCTTCAGGCTTCCTTTTTATCAATCTGTTTTTTTCTAGAGCTTTCGAAGATGGATGTAAACTAGATAGTATTGAAGTGCCTGTAATTTCATACTTAAAAATACTGAGCCCGGAATTTCTTATTTAATATTCAATCTAAGCGTGAAAAGTCTTCTGTACCTGTTGGAATCTCTTGCACAATTTTAAGGAGATATGCAGAGTGACTTTCCAGCTATCTTTATTTTATGTTTTTTTAGTCACTGCGATTCTCACGGCTAACGCATGTGTGGTGTTGTGCTAAGATTGTTCCCATTCATAAGACAAGAAATAAACACTTAATCACTAACTACAGTTTGATTTCAATGACAAGTATGACATGCAAGTTAATCGAACACATTTTTTGCATGGCCATAACAAAACACCTAAAAGAACACAATATTTTTTTATTCACATCAGCACGTGGTTTCGTGCAAGATTGTCCATGGTAACTCAACTCCTCCCTATTGAAAATCGCTCTGATGGGACTTCAGGATTTTTTTAAAGGGTGTGAAGGGGACTTCAGGAATTTCTGAGATGTTTGAAGGGGGCACCGATATTTCCTGGTGGGTTCGCCGGCCCCGTCAGAGGCTCTCCTGAAATGTCTGAAGTGCCCTTTACAATGCCTTGAAATGTCTGAAAGCCTGTCAAGAACTTTTCTAATGGGGTCGGGAAAACCTTCAGGCTTCTTAAGATGTCTGTGGGCAACGGCTTAGGTGGAGAAAACACATTTCGCAGAATTAGAACGTAGCTGCCTTTTGTACGCGACGGGAAAAAAATAAGTATTTGGAGAATGCCGATCGTATCTGTGTACGGTCAGATTTTTATTACTGCTCTTCTATCAAATACGAGTGGGCTCCTGGACCCGTCTGTCACTGCCCGGGTGTTCGGTCGCTAGGGAGGCCACTGAGGGCGACCGCCCCATTTGGAGAATTGACGAGCCGCGGGCCGAGTGGTGTTGGCCGAGCGGCGTTTTGAGGCGAACGCAGTCCTGTCCGCTCGAGGCGAAATCCGTGCAGCCATGAATAATAATTTAAAAAAAAGCCGAGAGCAGTGCGTTTTCCAGGAACAGGGACGCACGCGGGAGCGACTCGTTCCGGGAACCGGTTCCTCCACGGGAGACGGTCCACAAAAAGCAACAAACACGGCGCCTCTCTCCGCCCGGCGATGGGGAGAGGGTGCAGGGCTGCCAGGCTGGCCAGGCCAGCAAGCAGTCGGCGGGAGAGAGTGGTGTGGGGAGGCCACCCGAGAGCATAGCCATTTTTCTCTGCTCGAGGGCGGTTCCGGTTAGCCCACGAGCCGGCGTGGATGTTTGGAGCGGACCAATTTCCTTCAGGAAGGTGAGCATCCATGGCATTGAGGGCTCGCCCCTTGGTCTGTTTTGATCCGTGCGGTTTCTTCCTTGGTTCCGCAGGTGAACCCCAGTTCGGCGTTGGCCGCCTTCAGCACCGCTCGAGCGCCATCGCCTTCAGCGCATTCAAGGAGATGGTGACCGTGTCGGCTTACTCGTGCAAACCTGGCAGTCGGGGCCAGCGTCCCACCGCATGTTGTGCCTGCGCACCGGGATTATGGCACTGTGGTTCCTGAAACGGTGGATGACGGCCGCTGTCCCGCCTTGTTCCTTGCGCCTCTTCGTCCGTCCGACTTCAGAAGCATCCAGCGAGCGAAAAATACGCCGAAGACGCCGGCGCGACGTCATCATGGACGAAACAGTGACTGTGCTGGGGATTTCTCAACGGCGACGGGTGCTGCTTGCGAGTTCGTGGTTTTCGCTAAACGTGCTTACTGGGACTGTGTATGTGTCCGTGAGGTGCACCTGCTCGGTTTTATTAGCTGAACTACCGTACATCAGGAATATACCCAGCGGCATTGTGAGTACTTTGAAAGATATTTTTCTTTGTGATAAAGTCAGTTGTCCCTATTTGATATGATCTCTTTCGTCTACAGCTCCTGGCGCCGGGTTTCAACAAACGTTGCTTTTTATCGCCTTTTTGAGCTATAATATGCATGTACAACTAAATGTCTGCAATAAAGTTTTAATAATGTTTTGAACTGCATTTTTGTTTATGGTTCACAGTCATTTGGGCGTCTAAAGGGTTGATGGGCTAAAGGGTCTGACTGGTTGAAGGGCTGTGGGGCTAAAGGGTTTTTCTATGGGGTATCCCTGAAGGGTTTTTCTGTAGGGTATTTTTGAAGGGTTTTGAAGGCCTGTGAGGTCCCATAATCCTTCAAGGCTGACGGGCCCTTTAGAAATATTTTCAATAGGGCTAGAGAGTTACCCACGGTTTTACGCTTACTATAAACGATAGACAACAAACTAATGCCGCTTCTACAGGCCTCTCAAAATCCTTCAACCGTGTTCCTCACCAGAAATAATTAAACAAGTTGCAGTTAGTTCGCATGAGTCACGCCTAGATTTCGTGAACTTTACGGTTTACCTTTTCAAATGCAAAAGTACTGAACGGTAGTACTTCTGGAATGCTTGATGTGTTTTCCAGATGCCACAGAGGTCAGTTCATGGACCATCGCTACTTCTGATATATGGAAATGATTTGCCGGCTTGTGTTTATCCAACTCATAAAGTACGACTCTTTGCCGACGATTGCGTCATATATACAACTATTCCGGGATCTGACAGTCGAATATTTCTTAACAAATCATTGCGAAACATAAGCCTTTTAAATAAGAAATGGGGTATGAAAATTAATCACGACAAAATTGCTGTTATCAGAATCACCAGCAAGAAAAGCCAGCTAGACTTCTCATATATGTTGGATAATATTACTATTAATAACGTGAATAAAATAAGGTACCGAGTTACAATCTGCAGTAACACTAAGTGAGAGCCACATGTTTGAAATATACGCAGTAATGAATTTAACAAGTTCGACTACTTCAAAAGAATATTTTTTTAAATCTATTCCTCAACAAACATATCAGCATACAAGCACTGGTAAGATAAGTGTGGAATATGCCAGTATTATCTGGGGTCCATATCAGGATTATCTTGCCAATAAGCTGGAAAAAGTTCAAATTGTCGTAGTGAGGTATATCTATTCTAATTACTTATGGGGGCTAACGTTACCGCTATACTTGCAAACGCAAGGTTGGACTCCCTAGAAGATTGAAGCAAAAATTGCTAGCCTCAAGATTTTGTAGGCACCGTACCAACAACAAATGAATATATGCACAAGAACAGTACCCCAGTGCCCCTTCGTGCAGTCAAATCGAAACCAACCATAATGCAGTCAGGCCGTATTCAGCCGTAAATAACACATTTAGATATTCCTTCCTCTCGCGTTATTGATGAACGAAATAACTTACCAGGAGGAATCGTAAATAGCGCATCGGCGCAGTCTTTTGCAGAGAGTCTCACTTATTTGCATTAGCATTAGATTCCCCCTGTATGTTTTTTTTTTCGTTTTAATGCCGTTTTTATATTGTTTAATGGCGTATACTACTGCATTGGTTCTTGGTTAGTACAAATGCCCACCTCTGTATGGGTCTTCGATGACCTCCAATATTAATAAATAAATAAACAAATAAATACCACAATTGCCTTCAAATTTGCCATAGTTTTTCTCTCCAGTTTTCAAGACTTGGTTTTATTGAAAAAGATTTTTTACCGGAATTTATTTTCCAGTAAAAGTTATTTTACTGAATTATGGGACTCCTTTTACTTGCGGTAAAGCCGGAATATACCGGAAGTCACCGGGGTTTTTACCGGAATTTTATTTCCAGAACAAAATCTATTTTACTAGATTATGGGACTCTTTTCACATTCGGTAAAGCCGGAACTTACCGAAAGTCACCGGATTTGCCTGGATTCACCACAAATTACCGGAAGTCACCGTAATTGCCGCAAATCACTGGAAATTAAAGTGGTTTTTTTGACGTCAACGAAAGGCATTTAGGAAGAAGCCTATAAACCGTGGGTGGTGTATGTTTACCAGATGCGGGACGATTCGGTAAGAATTAAAACGGTTAGTTCATATAGACCTGAAAGCTTCATGTCTTAATTTCACAGGGTCGACACCAGTGAAACGATTTGCACAGCTGTAGACAAACTCAGTCCGACCAAATAAGAACAACAGAGTTCTTTGTCGCAAGAAATCTCTTTCAAGGTACTCACAATGCCGCTGGGTAAATTCCTAGATGTACGGTAGTTCGACTAATAAAACCGAGCAGTGCACCACACGGACACACATGTTTATCGAAAACCACGAACGCGCCACCAACATCCGCAGCTGTTGAGAAATCATATGGGCACAGTCTCGGTGTCGTCCCTGATGCCGTCATGGCGTCTCCGGCGTCTGTTTCGCTCGCTGGATGCTTCTGAAGCCGGACGGACGAAGAGGCGCAAAAGCAGGTCACTGAAAGATTTTCTTCTTATCTGCACACCCAGCTGCTCTGGAAGATACAGGTCGCACACATGGAACGGGAAGCCGACATACAGCGTTCGTTCGTGGCCGTTGCTCGTTGACGGACAAAGAAACCGGTTTTCTTCTAAATCAGAGAGCAAAAAGACCCCCTCACATTTTCCCCACGAACCCAAGGCGAGGGAGAGGGGTGTGTGAGGACTCGTCTCTAATGCGTTCTAGGCACCATAATTACACACCAGGTCCCCAGCTCGTCTCAGCTTCCCCTCCCCTCGCGTCGACTTCCAGTCAAGTTCGGTAAACGGGGAAACGAGTCACTCGTTTGCGGTAAAATTTCCAGCAAAGCCGGGTCGTCTGGTAAACGAAAGTAGCGGCCGGTTAAATTCCAGTAAAATCTGCTAACCGAAAGTAGCTACCGGCAATCTTCCAGCAAGGACTCGTAAACTACGCTGGTTTCGGATGCAAACGGGTGAAACTTGACCAGTCTTCACCGGAAGTCACTGGAAGTTCACCGGTCGACACTGGACGTTCAGCGGATGTCACTGTAAGGTTTTGCCGTATTTTTTCAAAAGGGGTGTTTTCTCGCAAAAGGGTCATCAATCAACAATTTACATGCAATATCTACTTTTCCTCTATTTATTAAACCCTCAAAGACATTGATTCTTATATATAAAGGCGGAATATTGCGTCAGCATTTTATAAACCGACTTTAAAAACTTGAACTACGCTTGAGCTTCGCCTTTAAGGCCACGGTCCCACTGAATGTGGCAGTTTAGGTACTTTTTGGCAGGGCAATGCAATCCTCTTTCATTTGATATTATGTATGTATTGGTTTATACTGTTCATGCGCATTTGTAGCGTTGCGAATATGATGGCGCGGACCCTCACTTGCTCCGCTGGTTCATGTTTTATGAACGATTCATTAAAGATAGCACGGTTCCAATATAGCAGTTTTGTTAAGATGATGTCGGAGCAGAATGTAACGATGTACTTTTTTGGTATTTGCACTACTTGTTTTTTCAACTCTCCAAATATTGCCCTAAAATTGACATTTTCAGTTCAAATATGTTTTTAATGACAAACGCTAGTGCAATGAAATTAGCTACAGATATAGTGCTTATAATTGGTAATATACAGAAAAAACATTTAATGTTGTGTAAAATTTTTTGTTTAGATATCTTACATCAAACGTAGCACTTTTTTGTTCTTCGAGTCATGGTAATTCAAATGCCGCTGAGTAAATAATTAAACTATGGTAAAATCTTTTATAACATTTAGAACTACAATAGTTGCCAAAGAGGTGGACGGTGGCTTTTCTTTTTTTTTTTCAAAGTCATAACGCTCCGGGAGCCCTTCAAACTTATCTGTTTTTGACGCACATCTTTTGTGGACATCAAACAGATTTATTGGCATCTAATAACATTTATTGTATGGAATAGATTTACATTACGATGTATTAGATTTTCCCAATGATCTTGCTTTGGTTTCTTGATAGTTGTAGAGCTTAGCTAATTCTAAAAACAATTAAAAACATGCTTTGGTGTTTTGTTGCGCTACCTGGCGGATGGCAGACAAAACTGCTGATTTCTAAGTTCAAAAATATTTGAGGGCGGCGTTGGCGTCTGTATCATCATTAATCTTCGTGTCGTTTTACCTTCACATTTAGAAAATATATTTGAAGATTTACTATCGATAAATGAACGGTTTAAGTACTGGTTCAGGTTAATAAATCTAAGACAAATAATTACACAAGCTTAGCGTGATATAAAGTGTTCATTATTCGATATAATTGAAACCAATAAACGATAAAGACGAAG
>JAZHYW010017053.1:0-69690 GCA_037355805.1 Ixodes ricinus | reverse complement strand
TGAACGCGTTGGCCGTCTTGTTTTTGCATTTGAGTTCTTTTTGCCCTTTCTCTTTTCCTTTTGTCTGAAAGTCTATTTATTGGTATGCTCATATCAATAAAATTCAGCTGCGTTTGAGATTTTGTTGTGTTTGTCCGTTTTTTATCGTTCCCCATCTCAGGGTTTTACAAGATGTCGTTCTTTTTCTGTCTTATTAGATAAATGCCTTGACATTTTTATTTCAGCTGACACGAAGCAGAAAATCAAGATGTGTCTTTGTGAAACTAAGCTCGAGGTAACGATCCTTGGCGTCTGTTGCGGGGTGAGTGTTCCTGTCTATATTCATCGATCCTTCTTCACAGTGCAGGACCAGAATAATCTTTCATGCGCACTTATCGTTCCAATCGTTTCACCTTCAAAGGGATTCACACGCTCGTCATTCAATGGGCAATATTTTCTGCTCAATCCTGAGCTTCAAGAGAGAACGAGTTTGTTCATTATTTTGGAGTTTCATTGTGAAAACCTAATAAAGGTCATAGGCCCCTTAGATATTTACCTGAATGAGCTGGAGCGTTTTAATTAAATTGACAATATGGTCGTTTTGGCTGTTATGAGAGCAGTTTGAGGCAATTCTAAAATTAACGTTACTCAGAAAAAAAGTGGCAAAACGTATGGTAGTACGCACTAGAGGTTTCTCTAGTATTAATTTTAAAAATATGGGAAGAAGACTAATTATTTCAGTAATTGTGTATTTGTACAAACCAAATTTGACAGGGCAGATTTATTTTCGATAAGACATTTATTTATTTATTTACATTGCACCTACATTGCCCTGTGGGCATTATTGTAGGGGGTATTAGAAAATATTATGTCAAGTGGAAAAAAAACGTCATTATCATGAATGGGCAGAATATCTTCCGGGAGGTCGTTCCAATCCCTCGCAATTTTGACAAAGGTTGAATTAGGCAATCTGACAGTTTTGTAAATGGGTACAGCAACCTTTTTAGAGTGATCACAATTGAAAGAGACATAGAATGGCTCCATTAGATAGGTGACTTTATTAATTCCTGTTTTGTTTTGAAAGGCACGGTGGAAACATTTTAGTCTCAGTCTTTTTTCTTCTATATTCAAATGTTTCCCACACCAACATAGCTTTTATATATGTAACACTAGCTTAAGGGTAATTGTTGTTCAGTACAAAACGCGCGGCATGATTTTGAATTTTTTCTAGTTTATTGATAAGTAAGTCGTGGTAAGGGTCTCACACAACGCACGCAAGATGAAGGATCGTTCTCATCAGAGCAAAATGAATTGTCTATTTAACATTTCGTGACGCGCATCTAAAATTTTGACGGATAAAATTAAACAATTCACTAGCCTTTCCGATCGTACATTCTATATTGCTGTTCTATTTTAGGAAATCCGCAGATAGCACTCCTAGGTAAACATACTCGAACACAGTACATAAAATGGTCGCGTTGATTAGGTAGGCTTAAAATCGTGCAGCTTGCTTCTCGAGAAACAAATATGTTTGATTTGCTTAGATTTAGACTCATTTTTCATTGATTGCACCAAGAAGAACACATGTTTAAGTCGCATCGTAATATGACAAGGTCATCCGACGTGTTTGTTTTCCTGTGTAATAAGCAGTCATTGGCCAACAGTTTAATATAAGACTATATATTCGGTGATGTCATTTAGGTATATGAGAAAAAAGTAAAGGCTCTAAGACACTTCCTTGTGTCACACCCGACGTAACCCGAGTTGATGTGGATATAGTACCGTTTAGGACAATATGCTGCTCTTGACCTTCTAAATAATTTCGTATTCACTTCAGTACGTTCGGTTCTATGTTTAGCAAAGCCAATTTATACAATATTGACTGATGTGGGTTCGCGTAAAATGCCTGCGAAGGTCTAAGAACACGCGGTCGACACATTTTCTGCTGTCTAGTGATCTGGATATCTCATGAGATAATTCTACCAGCTATGTGCTGCAAAAGTAACCACTTCAAAAACCATGCTGTGCGGGGAAAAGACGACCGTAGAATACAGGAACGAGTAAAGGTTATTATAAATGTTTTCAAAGAACTTACACAATATCTATGTTAATGAAATAGGGCGATACGTTTGAACACTGGCTTTAGACCCGGATTTAAAACAGGCGTGACGTTTGCCAGCTTCCAATCCATTGGAAACATTCCTGTCTTTGAAGGGTCGCTGCATAAAATAAAAAGATAACGCGCTACAGATTCACTGGCCTTAAGAAAAATAAACTGAAGAAATGCCGTCGGGTCCAATGGCATTGCATCAATTCCACACAGCAACTTCACGATACCATTCATGTCAATTATAAGGCTGGGCATTACGCTTTGATGTGTTTGGTAAGCCACTGGAGATACCAGATGCGGAGACTCTTTCAAAAATATTGACCTAAAATACGAGTTGAAACATTCAACCTTTGTGTTATCAGACACCACTGTACCACCACCAACTGTCAACGCAGAAATAGAAGTGTCTTCCTTTCTGTTCGCATTAACAAACTTCCAGAATTCTTCAGGGTTTCTTTTTAGATTTTTTAAACTTGTCAAAAAACACTTTTTTTCTATAGTTTATTTTAAATTTTGAGAAGCTTATTGATCTCCTTTTTTTCTGCTTGGTTTGGACTTCTGCTCGGTTTTCTGCAACGTTTGGAAAGTTTTTTGTAAGCATGTCTCGCTTTACTTATAAGTCTGTGAATTTCTACAATAAAACAAGGTTTTTTTCCCCGCTTACTTATTGTTTCGACGAAATATACACCTCCGCAAGCTCTAGTACTTTGTTTCTAAAGGCACGCCATTTCGTTTCGACGTCACTCTATTTTGATAGACGACTGAATGTATAAAAATAGGGTTCTAGTTCTTAATCGATCGCGTCGTAATTGCTTTGTCGTAAAGAAATACTTTCCGTGAACACTTTGCTTGTTTTTGCGTTCCGGGCTCAGAGAGCTTGGGAACAACTGCGCAATGATCACTTATGCCAGGAAGTATAGTGACCTCAAATGCAACAGAAGGAAAATTGCATAGGATCAAATCCAAGACAGCATTCGCTAGCGTCGGTATTTAACATATTGTTCGAATCCAAATACACCAATCATGTCAGCAAACATTGAGTAAGCGTGGGGCCCATCTGAAGCAAGAACTTCACCAGACCAATTGAATCCTTGCAGATTGAAGTCTCCTCCCAAGAATACGCTATATCGAATTGTCGTCAACAAGTCACCTAGCTTGTCTATTGAGTACGCATCACTATCTGGGGAGCGATAAAATGTACGAAAATCTAAAGTGGTCCACTTAGGTAAAAATACACGACACCATACAAACTCAGTATTGTTTTCGTAGAAAACGAGTTCACTGCTACTCCAGTCTGATGAAATTAGGAAGCACACACCACCTCCGTGTCCATTTCTGTTTTTGCGGTATACGGGAAAACCAGCGGAAAAGCTTTGGGTTTGATTGTCTCGACTAGAGATGGGAATTCCTCCAAGGTATCTGTACATATACCTTAATTCGTCCACTTTAATTTTTATGCTATGTCAGCCCACGAGTAACACCGAGGCGTCTACATCTGATAAAGCGGAATTTTCACAGATATTTCTCGCAGTGCGTCAATCCCGCTGATTCGGTGCAGCTTTTTTGCGAACAAGTATAGGCATGTTTTTTTTCAAAATCCCAGGCGTAAGTGTCTCCGTTGATAACAAGCTTGTCGTAGGTAAGATATGCTTTGTTGTTCTTTTCTTGTTATTTTTCTTTGCAATAGTCCCATACATTGCGCCTTTTATCTCTGACGAGTGCACGGAAATCCTCGGGAATGCTGCAGAGTTTTTGAATGTTAAGGCGTGGCGCATGATGTTGTCACGTTCTTTTCAATTTTGAAAACTTGCTATAATCGGCGGGCTGCTATGTTCCTTCACAGTAACTAAACAGTGGGCCCTTTGTATTGCGGTGACATCAATACCTAGATTACTTTTACACATGCGTCTATCAAGAGTTTCCGACTCCTCCCGTGACCCCAGCATTGTGTTATCAGGTATTCCACAAAACACGAAGTTTGTTCTCCGGCTCCAATTTTCAAGGTCGTCTAGACATGCTTCCTGCTTTCTTCCATTTTCTTCAACATATGAGATCCGTTGCTCAAATTGCTCGTCCTTGGAATTAAATTATCTATTTTGTTGTGAATTTTCGTTTGTTTTCTTTCAATATTATTCAAATTCGGGAGGCCATTTTGTGTCCGTTTTACAGTTCAGTGGACATAGATTGTAGGAGTTCCATTTGTTCCTTAGTTGCAGGACCAAGGTTAGTTTCTACGTCACCACTCAGCAGCAGCAACAAGAGCACAAACAACACTTTTTCCTGTAGTATAGTTTACGTCTGAAAGTGCTTATTCCTAGTGCTCGCAATCAAGAATAGGGTGTTGGGTGGATCCGGCAGGAAAATACCAAAAGAACAGAAAGGGCCTGATGGTAAATCACTAACCTGCATAACAAAAGGTATGCGTGAGCACATGGCCTCGTTCCTGCCAGCTCCGAAACCCAGGGATTCCGTGAAACGTGTCGGCTTAAATGCTGACTCGAGCAGTCCACTCGGCTGCCTGGAGGGTGGGACGGGAGGAACCCTGAAGAATTCCGAAGAACTGTGAATTGTCCGTCGGGAAGGCTCACTGGACGTTGACGTCGCAAGCAGCTGACGCAGTGACGCAGTCTCAGCGGAAGCCATCTTACATCCGACCGTACCCCACCCATAACAACCAGTTCATCACCGACCCAAATGCAGTGTCTGAACTCTTCAACCAACACTTTTCATTCATACGGTCTCCTAAAAAAACCATAAAGGCACCTTTTGTCCATTTACCTGCAGGAACCAGATCCCTATCATCAATCAGAATAACTGAATAAGATGTCACTAGTTAACTTGCCCTATTTGGCACATCTACAAGTTTTGCCCTGATGGCATCCACCCATAGCTCCTGAAGCTCTCTTCTCCTACACTAATGCCAATCCTGACCATCATGTTAAAATAAATTGTAGGCTCTGGTACCGCCCACTTTGCTTGGAAGCACACCCTTATCACACCTGTGCTCAAAAGAAGTGATCTCAGTACCGACATGACAGACACATACCGCTCCATTGCCTCCCTATCAGCTGTGTGCAGGACCCTGGAAAGGAGTGTAAACAAGAATATTCTAGAATATCTAGAGGCCAACATGCTATGCAAGACACAGAACGGCTTCAGTCAAGGACGTGGTTGCGAAACGGTTCTGGCCCTGGTTGTACACACCATCAGCTCATCCTTAGACGGCCTTACAGCATGTGAATTAGGACAGTTAGATTTCTTGAAAGCATTCGATCGGATTAATCACACGCTCCTGCGGAACAAACTAGAGAAGATCGTAATCCAGCGTGCCTTCTTCCCAGGATAGATAAATACGAGTACATCTCAGGAAGAACCCACCTAGTGGTCTTCCACAGACAAACATCCTCTCAAAGCGACGTGCTCTCCGGCGTTCCCCAGGTCAGCGTACTTGGACTAACACTCTTGTCTATTTACATCAATGACCTAACAATTTGTCTCAGCACAAAACAATTATGTCCGCCAACGACATAGTACTGATCTCACCTCTGAAAACCAGGAACGCCTACAAAAGTCTCTAGAACAAATTATATTTCTGAAACTGCTGCTTACAAGCTAATGGCTTACCCCTCAATTGCACCGAGTGTCTGCTTAACTATCTCCCACACAGTCAAGAAACAAGCTGAACCCTTATTATGATATTGCGATTATTGCAAAAGTACAAGCGAACTGGACAAGTATGGCGATAATAATCCCTGGAGAAGGAGAACAAAGGGGGAAAAAGGACAAACACGAATCTCCCAAAAAAGCTAAGTGACTAGCGCGCGACGAAAAAAATCCGCCTGGTCCTGCGATCGAACGAGGGACTTCTTCCTTTCCAGTGGAGCGCTCTACTAACCGAGCTAACGAGGAGTTAGACGTCAGTAGAGCAAACAGGTTTTATCAGCTGCCACCAGTCTAACACCAACAAGGGTGAACTGCCTGCATTTTAAAGTTATTATGGTAATGTAATTAGCGCAAATGTGCAAGCAAGCTTGACAAGTATGAGGATAATAATTCCTGGAGAAGGGGAACAAAGGGGAACAAAAGACAAACACCATTCTACAAACACAGCTATGACTGGTGCGCGACCGAAAAAATACGCCTGGTCCTGGTAATGAACCAGGGACCTCTTGCGAGCTTTTACAGACACCGAGACAAAGTACTCAAAGATTGAAAAGTACACAATGTAGGAGTAACTTACGGGGTGGAGAGGTTTCGCGACCTTGTGCATGTGAGGAGGGTCTTAGCTGAAACAGACCACAAACCTCTTATCGCCATTGCGAAGACGGTTGGTGATATGTCACCACCTTTACATAGTCTTGTTGTACTTCTTATGACATACTAGTTTTGAGTTAAAGGTTGCATCCGAGAAGGACCTAGTTTTTCCTAATGTCCTCTCGAAAGTGCTTTAAAAATAGAGCAAAAACCTGCAATTTCTTACGTTGAGATAGCTTTACAGCTTCAGTATAGTACGGTCAGTCAAGGAACTTATGAACAAATAAAAGCTGAGACAGCTAGTTGATGATAGACTCGTACACATGATTGCCAGTCTTGATCACCACCGACCTATTCAAGGGCTGTACCTGTACAATATCTTTAAGTACAAGAAGGTCCTCATCCCTCATAATATAAGGGCAAATATTTTTGAGATAATTCATGAGTGACATCTTTTAGTCAACGAGTGGAAGGAGAGAGAAAGAGAGAAAGAAAGAGCGAGCTGGTGTTCTTGCCCGGTATGAATGACGATAATAAATACTTTGTTCGGCAATGCCCCGTTTGTTAGCGGTATGCATACAAACTACCTAGTGAGCCACTTTTTATGCGACCACTTTCAACATTTCTATGAAATCGCATCGGTGTGGATCTTTTTGAGTATGCTCATTACTCAAACCTCCTGGCGTTTGATGCTCTTTCGAAAATCCGACAAGTACAGGGTGCCCCAAAGGAAAATTTACAGGGTTTTCTTAACCGCAAAAATAAACTAGGCATCGCCGAACGCTCATTTTCCGCCCAAAGGTAGCGCTAGAGGTGACAACCAGATGGCAAAGTTTCAGCACGATCCGATATCTTAATCAAAAGTTATAAGCGATATTTTGAAAATTTCAATGGGAAAATGGCGGCCGACGGAGTTTTCGAATACATGTGGCTCTATGACACCAGAAACCGAAAACGGGCGAAAATGGGCTTCATTTTCCCATTGAAATTTTCAGAAAATCACCTATAACTTTTGATTAAGATATCGGATCGGTCTGAAACTTTGTCATTTGGTTGTGACCTCTAGCGCTACATTTGGGAGGAAAATGAGCGTTCGGCGATGCCTAGTTTATTTTAGCGGCGAGAAAACCACTGTAAACTTTTTTTGTGACACTCTGTAGAAGAGCTTCGAGTTACAACATCAGCGGCTGTGGTGAAGAACTTAGCATCATTGTTTCAAGGCATGGAATTCCACTTGAAGTGTGCTCTGACAATGAACTAGATTTTTCATCGAACGAATTTCCGCAATTTACTTTTATGTAAAACTTTCGCAGCGCCCAGGGGGCTCTGCAAGGAGTTGTTTTGGGTAGTTCAACCTCAAGCATCTCAGACTGTCACACGTTTAGAAGCGTGCATGTTCTGGTGCTGAACGCGAGATCACGAGAAAATACAAAAAGAAAATTGAACAGAGTTGAAGCACAAGTCAAAGCTTAAGCCCTAAGAGGGAGAGACAAGAAGCACCGCTTCATGCATTAAAAAAGACACATTGTGACGCCAGATGTTTTGACTTTGGCGCTACCGTTGCCACCATCCAGAGGCGCCTACGTCAGCGGTGGTGACATGAATCTGGCACTTTTTATAGGCTTGCGGCATACAATCTAGCCTATTTCGGACGTTGAAAGCTGCTTTTCGATTCTTCAAATAGCCCGCATCGCCATCCTAATTCAGCACTACACAGAAAGAAAATAGCTCAGCGAAGGTGCCATGAGTAGTGCGAAGCCCACTCAGGTGTGATTGTACCACCCAAAACAAGGGCTCCACAGTCTGTTTGGAGCTTCAGCGCAAGAGGCCTGTAGGAATTTTCCTATTGTAGTTTCACCCTGTGGTCACGAAAGCGCTGCAATAGTAATTTCAGATTTGTCACGTAATCAGCACGTTTTACCGAAAGTACGTTTGCACGTCTGGCAGACGCTTAACGACCCACTATATCTTCCGCTGAAAAATAGGCGGTAATCAAGATATCTCAAACGGTAACCAGTTATAGCAAACATACTGCGATGCATGCTCGGCGTTTTTCTCGGTGTTTTTTCTTCTGTAGTATTTGATACTTACTTTAGTAGTTTAATCTGTTATGTCGCACCGTCATCAAGCCTGGCGTAAAGGTTGGGGCAGTCAGTTAGACGTCAGTGCGCTGCACCTCGAACTGAAGTTATTGAGTGCATTATATGTGACAAGAAGTGTAAGCGCTACACCTTTTTTGTTTGAGTGTATACAGCAGTCTGACGCAGCCTCTTGTAAGAACATATTGTTTTTATTTCTTCTAGAATTGTGCCTTTTTGTACGCCCACCCCATAGGCCTCCTCCGCTTACCAGGCGGCGCTGCGAAAATGAAATTGTTAGGACTAGTTTTGGGTAGCACTGTATTGAGCGTCTCCGAACTGCCAGATATGTAGAAGCGTGCCTGCTCTTGTACAAAATGCGATAAGGAGAAAAGCACTAAGAAGCAACAAAACTTCTAACGCCCTGGAAGCACAGCTTAAGGCTAAGAAATAGGAGCATGAGCCACGAGACGCCATTTCACGCGATTCAGATAAAAAAGAAGAAAGAAAACAGAACGTCAGGACTCCACATATTTTTACGTCACAACCCAGAGATAAAAGACGCGAACCCTAGCAATAGTGGCATGAATTTGGCACTTTCGATGGTCTTGCGGTGTTGAATCTAGAATATTTTGGACGTCGAGGGGTGTTTTTCTGTTCTTCAGCTCTACAAGGATAGAAAACAAAAATGCTCAGCGAAGGCGCCATAAGTAGATTGAGGCCGCAGCAGATGAACTTGTACTACCCGAAATTAGGCGCCCAAGTTTTTTTCAAACTTCTAGCTCAGGTAGCCTGTATGCAATACACCTTTCAGGGCAGTTTAATGAAGAAGACAATAATGTAAAGGTCTATACAGTGTTTTTTTAAGCTTTTACAGATATGTTTAAAATGAGCTGTGAAAGCTAAACATGCCTTTTCTGCGGGTGAGTTATACGGCCAGGGGACATAGTCAGATAGCATAGGGAATAATCGTAACGATCAGTTGGCTAAGTAACTACAATGTGTCAATTAACTTTTAAATTAGGAAAAATAGATATGGCTCCAATTAGAAACTTCTTGAGCGTTCTTAAGAACCACGAAACTAACTTGTTTTAGGAAGTTACAAGGCAAGGGCAGTATTTTACTACGGCCTTAAAAAAGATACTCAGTTTGGGTGCGTTTCTAGGTTTCGGTTTCTCTTCGGAGTGCGTCTTTGCTCCCACAGTCCTGCTGCCTGGTGATTGCGGCGCGAAGCCACCGCCTCGCCTCCTTCGTAGGATGGAGGGAAATATGGAGCACATGTGTTGCGCGTCTCGGCCACTGGGGAGAAGGACCGCGGGTGCGGAGATTCGTTCAGAAGAGAAACCGAAAAATAAAAACGTGTCCAAACTGAGCGTTATTACGAAACGCTGGAAAGTGCTAGTTAAATTAGTTAGTTAAAAGAATAGTTAAATTAGTACTTTTTGATGACGCTCAGCAAGTTTATAATTGGAACCATATGTCCGCTTTCAATGATTAAAAAGTTAATTAACAAATATTAATTAATTAGTTGACTGATCGTTACGATTATCCCCCTATATTGTGTTTCCCTGGCCGTATAAATCTCCGGCACAAACCGAACAAGGGAAGCTTTCACGGCTCGTTTTAAACGAAGCTGTTAAGTTTACAAAAACACCCTCCATATAGTGCCCGCTGAACATGAAGGAAGGATTAGTGAGATATAGAAAAGGCATACACACTGCTGGATAACAAGTGTTTAATAAGATCATATCTTTCTTCATCTCTATTGTTTATCGTCTCCTCATTTTCTTTATCTACATCTACATTACATTCAATTTAATTGGGGGCATTTTCCTCATCTTCTACTCTTATAACCGAGCCATCTGCGTCGTCATTCATTTTCCCTCCATGGCTGCGGCCCCTCTAAGATAGACAATGTGTCTATCGGCGTAGCGCGATAGAAGGCGCACTCGTACAATTTTCCGCCTTTGCGTAAATAGCTGGGGCTAGTGCCGCTAAATAAGGTACGCTTGAGAGTAACGAAACTTGGCCATACTGTGTCTTAAAATCATTCTTGCCAGTTACCTAAAGCTTTATCTGAAATCACAGGAAACGTTCTTCCGCCCTCTACAAACGATTAAACAGTTCCCAAAAGAAAAAATCAACATTACATGAGCTTCCTAACACCGAATCTAATGCTGAGGAAGTCACACCTTTAAATCATGACGATCTGCAATTGCATCTGCTCTGCACAAGTCCCAAAATGCCGGCGCCCACAACAATGTCGGGGAACAGAGTGCCGATACTCTAAGCGCAGCTCATTTGGTGGCTCTAGCTGGGGCCTCCCGAATTTATCGAGCGGCCTTCTTGCTTGAGGAATTTCGGCCGTTGATAAGATTAGAAAAAAGGAAGAGGTCAACAGCAAACAACTTGAATGTAATGTTGATGTAGATAAAGAAAGAAGGAAGTGAAAAGCAATATGAATGAAAAAAGATGATCCTACTTAACAGCTGCCAGTCTAGCGATGTTGTATGCTTTTTCTATCTCTCTCTAATCCTTCCTTTATGTACAGCTTCCACTATATTGTCACGAAGGACAATTAATGAAGCGGCGAAAACTAAAACAAACTAAACGTTTAATGGGGCAAACTTTTTCCCACAAAAAAAATAACACTAGAGCGTCGCGGGCATCGATGGCGGCGTAGTAGCAGGATCAAACTCTGGGGCGAGACTGACTCCGGCTTGCCACGCGGAGCCCCTTTTGTAGACGCGTGGGCTTCTTGAACAATCGATGTAAAAGGTTCAACGTGTAGAAGATTATAACCTCAAGTCAGCAACACGGTTCTCGATTTTACAAGAATAATATATTAGAGTCAACAAAAATGCGTACCCGCGGCCAGGAATCGAACCCTGACTTTCTGCGTGGAAGGCACGCGCGAAAACCGTTAGAACACGAGTGCGCCACCCACGTGGTCACCTGCGCGCGCAGCATTATTCCCCCTTTAAAAAAAAGGCATCGTCCCGATGCAGCAAAAAGCAAAAATATAAATTTACATCAAAAGAAAAGCAGAATCGCGAGCCGCAGCTTACAGATCAATATTTGACGAGAGTTCAAAGTTCTCTTGTTCGTAATACGGCTTGAGCCGGACGACGTGCACCACCTCGGGTAACGATCCTTCTAGAACGTGGACGAAGCGGCCGAAGCACCCGCCGAGAAGAGACGACTCGCACCCTGGTTGTGAGGGTAGACGATGACTGACCAGGGCGGCGTGCGCTCCACGGCGTTTATTGGTGCGGTAACCAATGTTGCCCGCCGAGGCTGGCAGCCATCGACGGGTGGACCGGTGGAGGTGCTACATACTTGTCACATTCCTCCCCACCAGTTTGTTTCTCTGAAAAACAAAATAAATGAATAACACGTCTACACACGGCCGACACAGTTTTTGTGTCTGGTCGTGCCATGTCCTGGCCGGTCGACGGCGAAGGTTACCCCGGTGAGTAACGGTCAGGTGGCCTTCGCTGACGCGTACTCCGCCTGGTAACTGGTGTCGACGGGCCGGGTGTGGCAACGCCGGGCGCTGCCTGTACCGGTCGCGCTCCACCCGGTGGAGCCGCAGGGACCTGATTTGTGAGTGGCACCGGTCCAACTGGTGCCACAGGACTGGAGATTCTTGTCGCCTTCGTGATGGGTGGCGCTCCACTGGCCGAGACGGGTGCCGTCGTTGGTCCCCCTGCGGGCTGGTCTTCCGAAGCGACGGCCGAGTGTGCAAGCCAGGTTACGGAGCGAGGCCTGACATGGTCGGCGTGCCGGTGCCAGGTGGTCCTGTCGAGCATGCAGACGAGTAGCGACGAGGCGCTCGCTGGCGAAACCACATGTCCGGCAGACCAGGGTGGGCCAGGACGGAAGTTCCTGGCGTAGACCGACGCTCCCGGCTCCGGCAAAGGCCCGGGACGGCACCCTCGGTCAGCAGCCAGCTTCTGCTTCAGCTGCTTCAGGAGCGCTGTGGACCGGAGGTCTGGATGCAAGACGTCCAAGGGTGTCTTGACCATCCGGCCCAGCAGAAGCTCGCAGGGGGCACGGCCAGTGACCTCATGGAGTGTGGTCCGGTACTGAAACAGTACCCGGGCCACCTGCGTCCGAAAATCCCCGGGCTGGCTCTTCTTGAGCTTGTCCTTTATGGTCTGTACCACCCGCTCGGCTGCACCATTGGAAGCAGGGTGGTACGGCGGAACCAGCATCCGGCGGATCCCATTCTTCTGCAGCCAGTCCATGTACTCGGTGCTGGCGAAAGCGGGACCATTGTCGGACACAATAATGTCCGGCTATCCCTGCGCCGCGAAGACTTGCCGCAGCGCCGCAATGGTCGCGCTTGCCGACGGAGTGGTGACTGGCAGTGCCTCCACCCACTTCAAGAAGGCGTCCACTACCACCAGGAAGTGGTGGCCCTTGAAGGGTCCCGCAAAATCCACGTGCAGGCGGGACTATGGCCTCTGTGGGAACGGCCAGGGGGTGATCTCCACGTGGCGCGAGGCTCGCTGATTCTCCGGGCAGGCCTGGCAGCTTTGCACCTGGTGAGCGATGTCCTGGTCTAGACCAGGCAATCAAACGTGCGATCGTGCCACCATCATTGTCTTTTCCACGCTAGGGTGCCCCGCGTGTAGCAACTGCAGGACCTTGGCCCGGAGACTTTGTGGTATCACCACCCTGGAACCCCACAGTAGGCAGCCCTGCTCCAAGCTCAGCTTGGCGGCGTGTGGCTGTAGGCCTGGTGACGCAGTTCCTCCCCTCGGGATACCGCCTTGAGCACCTGAGACAGGATCGGGTCCCGGCTGGTTGCCTGCGCCTCCGCAGTCCTGGTGAGTTCCCCGGGTAGGCCCGCTCCAGCAGGAAAACATCAGCTGGCTCTGGAACGGCAGCGGGCACCTCCGGCAGGGGCAGGCGGCTCAGGGCGTCGGCAGGTCCCAGGT
Source organism: Ixodes ricinus (assembly GCA_037355805.1). Lineage (NCBI taxonomy): Eukaryota > Metazoa > Arthropoda > Arachnida > Ixodida > Ixodidae > Ixodes > Ixodes ricinus. The sequence goes on along the minus strand of JAZHYW010017053.1, from coordinate 56,323 downwards.
CCTTCCCAGGGCGGTAGACCAGCGTGTAGCTGTAGGCCACCAGCGTCAAGGCCCAGCGTACCACACGAGGTGAGGCTTGCACTGGAACTGCCTTGTCAGGTCCCAGCAGCCCCAGCAGTGGCTTGTGGTCCGTGACTGCCTCGAATTGCCGGCCCCACATGTACTGGTGGAAGCGCTCGATCCCGAACATGAGCGCCAGGCCTTCCTTGTCGAGCTGGCTGTAGCGTTGCTCTGCCGCATGAAGCCGACGAGAAGCAAACGCCACAGGGTGTTCCTGATTATCCTGACCCCGGTGCGACAGGACGGCTCCTACTCCGTACGGTGACGCATCCATGGTGAGGACTACAGGCTTGGCCGGGTCGAAGTGTACCAGCACTGGAGCCTTGATGACCAACTCCTTGCTGTGCTGGAAGGCCAAGTCCTGCTCCTCCTTTCAAGCCCACTGCTGACCATCGCGAAGCAGACGATGCAGCTTCTCTAGATGCGTCGACAGTTTGGGTAGGAACCTCCTGTAGAAGTTGATGAGGCCGAGGTAGCTCTGAAGCTCCTTCTTCTTCTTGGGCTTCGACGCCTTGAGCACGGCCTCAATCTTGCGGGGAGCCGGGGCCAGGCCAGCCTGAGAAATGATGTGTCCCAGGTACTCCACACTGGGGGTCAGGAACACGCACTTGTCCAGCCTCAACTTGAGACCGGCGTCCTGCAATCGTGTATGGACTTTGCGCAGGTTCTGCAGGTGGTCCCCGTCGTCGGTACCGCTAACCAGGATGTCGTCCAAGTACACCGCCACGTGCCTCATGCCCCTGAAGAGGTTGTCCATGTCCCTCTGGAAGATGGCTGGGGCTGAGGGCACGCGGAACGGTAGGCGCGTATACTGGAAGAGTCCCATGGTAGCCGATATGGTGACATACTTCCGGGCGGCATCCTGGAGCACCAGCTGCTGGTAGGCATCTCCGAAGGTCGAGCTTGGAGAACTTCTGTCCCCCGGACAGAGCCGACCAGAGATCTTCGATCCGAGGCAGCGGGCACTTTTCGACGGTAGCGACGGGGTTTATGGTGACCTTGAAGTCCCCGCAGATCCTGACACGGCCGTCTCGCTTGAGGACTGGGACAATTGGTGCGGCCCACTTTGAGGTCTTGACGGGCACCAGGATCCCCTCTCGCTGAAGCCGTTGCAGCTCCTGTGTGACCTCGTCCTTCAGGGCGAACGGCAGAGGACGCGGCTTGGAAGGAACGAGGCCGGGCTTCCTCGGGTATGTAGATGCCGACCGTCGTGCCGGCGAAGGTGCCCACCCCCGGCTGGAACAGGGACTGGAAGTCGGTTAGGAGGCTCGGGACGTCTTTCAGCACGTGCAGTGCAACTTCCTGGTACTCCGGCAGTCGAACACCCAGCGCGTGAATGCACTTCCGGCCCAGCAGCGTCGGCGACGACCCCTTGGTTAAATAAAGGGGAAGGATTGCCTCCCTGTCGCCAAGGCGAACGCTGACTTGGACCCGACCCTGGACATGGGAAAGCTGCCCGGAGTAGCGGCGCAGCATGACGTCCGACGCCTCGATGGAAACGCGAGGAAGGTCCGCTTGAACAGCTTCCCGGCCCAAGCGACTTCGCTCTTTAACATTGCAATGTAGGGGCACTCTGAGGTATGTGCAGGGAACGCAATCCCTAACAGACCCCTTCAAAGACTGAAGGCGCTGTGGCCCACGCACCATGCCAAAACTTGCGGCACTTACTCCAGTTTATTGCTGGACCCGTCGCCTTCAACAAAGATTTATCCAATAAAACTGCGGCGCTAACACTTCGCTTGTCGCAGCAAAACACTGCAAAGTCGTCCGCATATCTCATGACTTTGATCTCAGCATTTTCCAGCCGGAATCCCCGACATTGCTTACTATTAATAACACTTGGGGGATCGGTGGCCAAGTGGGCTAGCGCACACCAGCTTGGAGCACGTGGAGCGAAAGCTCGCGCTGCAGAACCCAGGAATCCTGGGTTTAATCCCCACCCCTGCCCGTTTCGATCTGGATGAGCATCGTACCGGCGTGCGGTCGTGTATCACTACTGCGTGGTGCACGTTAAAGACCCCAGGCTAGCGGTTGTACTGCACTGGCTAAATTGCTCATCTACAGCGAGTGACTCGTCGCAACTTTAAAATGGCTGACCAACGACTCGCTGTATAAATATCCACACAACCCCAATTATTATTATTATTAACACTTAAACGAAACAAATCTAAGTACACATTAAACAGTAAAGGCGACATAGGACATCCCTGTCGCACGGACGTTCTCACAAGGATCGCCTCTGTCAGTTCCTTATTGACAATTAGCCTCGTGGTGCAGTCTTTATAGGCCATTTTGGCTCCTTCCAAAATGACTTCGCCCTCATTTATGTGGTGAAGGACATCAAAAAGAACATCGTGCCTTACACGATAAAAAGCCTTGTCTAGGTTGATTTGGAACATAGCAACGTGTCGCGTGCCATTGCCGTATGCCTCCAGAACGCTACGAGCAACATGAACGTTTGGCAATATTAATATACCCTGCATACCTCAGGTTTGGTGGTCTCCGACAAGCTGACAATCGACACTCTGGAGTCGGCACACTAAACGTTTAGCAAAAGCCTTGTAATGTGCGATGCACAGTGTTATTGGGTTGTACCCAGCGACCTGACACAATTTTCCGACGTCATTGCTTTTAGGTAGTAAAACAGTGAAAGTACGCGCAAATGACGGAGGCAGTTCTTTCCGTTCGTACGCTGCTGAAACAACTTGAAACAAAACACTAGAGACTAAACTCTTAAACTTCTTATAAAATTCAGCACATAACTCGTTGGGTCCAGAAGCTTTTGAGTTTGGCATCTCATCTATGGCCTTCTCGATCTCCTGAATGGTGATTGGCTGAGCAAGACTTTCCTGCTCTTCAGGTAGTTCCGGTAAGGACTCTAAACGTTCCCCACACACGGTATCGCTCCTTCCGGGATCTTGACTCTCGAAGAGCCGCCTGTAATGCGCCGCAAATACTCTCTGGATAGAAGTTTTGTTTGTGCTGGTCACACCCTGATCCTCAATTTCACCTATTTCGTTCAGGAGAGCGTATTTCTTCTCGTCTGCTTATGCCCGTTTTGTCGGCTGCTCACCCATCAGGTACTTTTCCGATCAAGCGCGGACAATGGCTCCGCGATAGCGCTCCTCATTCAGCTCTTTCAGCGCTCCATAACACTTTCTAAGTGTTTAGTAGCCACCCCGGGCGACTGACACTGCGTTTGTTTCAGCGCTTTTGAATCGGCATTTAAGTTGCGTTCGGCACGGCCCGCCTGGCATGCTAAAACAGACAACCTTTCAAGAGCCAGCATCTTAACCTTCTACTTGAAGGTCTCCCACTCGTCAGTCATATCGCCGCCCACGCTTTTAAAATGCGATGTAAAACCTTCCTCTCCCGCGCTCAGAAATATGTTGTCAGCAAGTAGTGTTAAGTTCAGCTTCCGCAGACTACAGTCAAACTTCGTCTTCAATGGCGCTTTTTCGCCAATCGACATTAAAATAAAACAATGGTCAGAAAACCAAGACAAAAAAACTGGAGCGACACGATAACCTTTTAGCGTAGTTGCCACGAAGGCTGAAACGTAAATCCTATCTAAGCGCGCGTGCGAAGACGCCTGAAAATGCCTAAACCGAATCTCGCACGTATTATTCTTCACGGTTCCGGCGTCTATTCGATCGAAATCTTCAATCAATTTGCCTAGCTCTGTCTCGCTCTAATCGCTCCGTTGTCTCGATGGCGTCCTATCTATTGCTGAAACAATACGGTCGAAATCGCCAAGCAGTAGTATTGTCCTAACTCAATCCAGGAAACGGCGAAAGCCATAAACAAAACAAACCCGGTATTTCACCGTGCTGGGGGCATATATGCCAATAAGCCGCCAGTGAACTGCCGAAAATAAGAAAGCACACGAAGGAAAACGTCGTTTCAAATCGGTGGTCACAGCTAATTCCGATATAGGCAATGACTTTCTAATAAAGAAAAAATTAAAGCCGTTTACAACTCTCTGTAACACCGAATTAGAGCGCAGCTTTTGAGGAGGAGGAGGGAAAGGTACTGAGGGGAGGGTATACCCTCCTTCCTCCTCCTCAGCATGGCCAAAGGTCATGCGAGAGGAGGGGGTCACGTGACCTCAGGGGGTCACGTGACCTCAGGGGGTAACGTGACCTCAGGGGGTGGGGTCGCATCCCCAGGGGGGGGGGGTCACCATGACCTTAGGAGGGAGGGGTCACGTGACCTCAGGGGTCACCTGACCAGGGTCACCTGACGTCATCTGACGTCACGTGACCCTGGCTGACGTCATCAGTGACCGTTCAATATGGGTGTGACGAAAACCCCACATGCACCAAGTTTTCAGTCACCAAGAGTTAAATCTTCTTAACCGAGCAATGCTAAAACGGATTAAATTAGTCGAGTCTCATTTTTAGAGCTCATGGTCGCCGCTAGGGTCGGCTTCGCGGCCTGTGGTAGGCCCCGAGATGCTCGCCTATTCAAACCAATGTATGGCCAAACTCTCGCAATATACGGCTCTGATCCAGAGCTGCTTTTTGCGCCCTGTCGCGGCGACAGTCTGCGGATGGCTTATTAAAAATATTAACCCACCTGCCCCGCCCGCACACGCTGCTTCGCGGCGCCCCGCTGGCGCCCCAAGTGACGCTGTCCTCATTGCACCTCCGGAAAGGGAGTCCCGTCTGCGAGATGGTTCCTAGAGCGAGTCGTTGTAAGAGTGGTGCAACGATATTAAATCGGAATGTTTTTTTTTCACTTTACACGAGTTTACTGACACTAGTGGGACTTAAGGATACTCGGACGCAACGCCGCTGGCCAAGAAACCTCTTTGTTACGGAGTAATTTTAAGGAGAAAAGCGATCATTTTCATTCAATCTCTTCTTTGCAAAATTTGATGAATTAACGTGGAGATCGCAGTACACCCCAATGACGATGTTTGAATGCGGTTCATAGATTGGATTCGAGCATGGCGTGGGTACTCGATTTGGGCTAGTGATAATTACTAGCTCGAGAAGAATCGGGTAGTGGCCCGTGTCTAATCGCTGCAACGACGACAATAGCCGAGCCATAACAATGTCTGGAACTCAGCGCGTGTCCTTTGCTTTGCCAACCCCAGCGCGCGGCTATGATCAACACTATGCCAGCATATAGACCTTTCCAAAAAAGAGCGTGTGGCCGGTGCCATCTTGATTGTTCGTGCGTATGGCGCGTGCTTTCCTCGCTTTCCGAAGCGACGAACACGCACGTGTGGAGCTGTGAAGACCGCACGCGGGACTGTGATTTTGTAAACATTAAAAAAGTCTATAATCGGCTCCAGATCACGTGGCCGCTTGTTCTGACTGCGAGTTGAGAAGGTAAACGCTGATCGTTTTTCTTTAATTTTTTTCTGGGACTTCTATTGCGTGGGGTTAAAAACAAACCCGTGTTTCATAGGTCATTAACGTCGGGGATATGTTCTAAGTGGTATTCGCGCAAAGTACAAAAAGGGTTGCATCGCCCCTGTAACTCCACCTGATATAAATATGCCAACGTAAATGTTTAATTTTTTTTCCAGTTTTTTTAGACGTATTAGCACTTTATTTTTTAATATTTCATGTCAATTCAAGAAATAAAGGATGTGGATATTTTAGAGTATCCCCGCTTCCAATGATATATTAGCGGATATGTACTCCGAAGAAGGATTCATGAAAGAAGAAGTCGAGCCATAATAATCCACGACCAGCGTTTCTTAAGATGTTGTTGCGCTTGGTAGTGTTCGGAGGAATAGATACTGCTAAGCTCTAGAAGTATTATGTTTACGCAGGATTTGTGGCAACGCATCTTCTAAAGCATGCATAATTGAGTGCCTGTCTCCATGACCAATTTCTATAGAACAAATAAACTTATGTAAAAAAACTAAAAAAACTAAGCTACGGATTTCATTCGATTTTTTTCTCATTAAATTTCGTGACACTTTATTTTTGTAGGGCTGCCACGATTGACACTTTATAGGTTTTTATGCTTAAAACTTCACCTACCGATTTCATAAAAAAAAATCTTTCTAAAGAAGCTACCTCTCGAAATATTTGATCGTTTGTCAAAATGGCAACTCAGCTCAACAGGCCCCTTTCAAAAGTCCGTGCCAACGCCTGTCCGCCATTGCTTGATCCCATACTCGAAACATGTGTTAGATACGAGCGGTGAGGCACCGTTCGGCGAGGTCTTTAATCAATTCCGGCGCCTCCTATAGACGCAATGGCGACCGCCATAGTTGCTTGACTGACTTTTGAAAATGAGCATATATTGTGGCAGACGCTATTCACCCTTTTGACCTTGTATGTGTAATTTAGATTCAATCGACATTGTTTTTGTTTCCCATCCCGATCGCTATTTTTTCAATTGATTTACTTACTGCAACATTTCACTCTATTTACCGAATTTACAGCAACTTTATCGAATGAATCGTTGATCTTGAAAATACTGAGAGTTGAGAACATCGCAGTCGTCAGCAAACCTTTCTAAGTTCAACTATAAATTTACAAATGTAAAACCCGTTTTTAGTTTGAGAAATGTCTGGCAACACTGGTCATTTAATTTTTTTTCGGCTAGTATGCGCGAGCTAACGCCCGTAAAAAACGGTAAAGCCGTTAAAATCTCTTGATCTATTTTTTATCCACCCTATGTTTTCCCGCCGAAAACTCCTATTTTTCGGTGCCTAACAAGAATAATTGTCCGCTCCAGTACTTCGACGCTGTGCTTATTTCTTCCTGAGTTGCTTAGATGATCACACGGTACGTAAGAAATGAACGCAACGACACCGCCGCTCATGGTACTTCCCAAGAGACTCACCATTCTTTAGTCACTAGGATGAGAATGACAGGGTGTATCTTTCTTATCTTCGGTCTCAAGCACGCGCTTGTCCTTTTCGTCATGCTCTCGGTGCGCATGCAGGCTCGAAGCTCACTAGACGCTGAATCTTTATCGAAGAAGTAAGCTCCCTCTAGAGGTGGGACAACTGAAGCACCTTTCTGCCACTCTACCCCTATCTATGCCCATTGTGCCACGGACAGAATTAAAAGCTGAGGGCCTCTAATTCAAATGCCCTGGCCTCCAATACGAGCTCGCTTGATTTTCTTCGTGCCCTGGCTGCTCGTCCACGCTTGAGGGTTGCGTGACGCCAATGAGTCATCGAAGCGTGGAAGCTCATGCTGGGCACGTGGCATCGGAAAGTCTTTTCTCACTGTTTAATGCTGTCTGTGGCTATGAAATGTATGAGCAACTCAAAAAAACCTATTCTGGGATGATAACCTTCGACTCACCCTGCTGTCTACTTTCAGCTTGCAACCACTAAGGGCATAGAGGACGGAATTCGAGAAGGTGGGTCTGAGGTCGTGTCGACAGGTGGTGTAAATTATTTCAAGATTAAATGGATCCTTTTCTGAGTGATTCTGCTTAAGCCATTTAAGAAAAGGACCGAAATAGGAGGCCGCAGCTTTCTTATTTCCACCGCCAATGCAATCGGACTCACAAAAAAGCTCTGTTCAAAATTTGCTACATACATAAAGGGCTCATAACAAAAAAAAATTGCAAAATAAAATAAAATAACATGGCGGTGCTGCATTTGTAGGGTGCGCGTACGCACACACCTTTTTCAAGGTATTTTCAACTTTGGTAACTTCGACAATACTGTTTTTATATACATCATTAGCATCTAGTGGCGGGAAAATCCTAACATAATTATGGCATGAGCTTTAGTTTACAGCGCACAGCGTTGATTGTTCGTTGTTGGCTCCAAAGCAGTGCAGTTACGTGTGTTGTTACTGAAGCCGTTTTCGTTACTTCTTGATGCAGTTTTGAAATCGCACCTGAAACTCGAGGACCTTTTCCAAGGACTTTTTTTGGCGGTGGCTCTGTTCATGTCGATCTACATCATTATTGCGGCGCAGAAAGTAAGCAATAAACTACACAAGTAAATATTAAATTTTTACATATAAATTGCTCGGACATGAGATGAATGTTGTCTAACCCCGTCTCCGCATTCCCCCACTTACGGGAAAACAAAAAAAGAGGGCAGTACATACATATCGTTAGTCACAAATTGAGTCTTTTAACGTGCATCTGTATAAGGTCAAACCTTTTAAAAGATGAAAACGTTTTGGGATCGATCCTTACTAATATCGAGTCTCACGACGTTATAATGACACTAACATGTTTTTGTCCCGGGAGTTTTTGTGACGTGAATGTGCAATCCAGACTTTTAATATATTTTGTACCAGTTGAGTGTCCCTAGGAGCTATTCAGAAGCCTGTTTCATTTCGGGTAGACGCGCCAATATAAAGTGTTCTCGAGCGCTGCTTGTCAGATCAGATCAGACTTTATTTCCTCAAAAATATCTCAACCTTTGAGGTATCCCCATTGGGATATCTTTGAGTAACGAAAGTCGTACAGATATAGGCCAATAACCGGAGATCAACGAAACTTTTCAAAAGGGTGTGGTGTCTTTAGCCACTGGATTTGTGATACTCAGACTTTGTTAGTGTTAATTTGTAATAAAAGTGCAAGAAAAGACAAAAAAGTCTTCTTTCCATCGACCGGAAAAATCGGAACCAAACCATTCCGTTGGCATTGATACTCACAGATGGCACCGGGTGGAACAAAACCTGAAAGCTTCTTTGAGATTCGCGCAATAAAGCAGATCCAGCAGATCTGACACCATAGGCGTAGACTATGGGGGGGCAACAGGGCTCGTGCCCCCCCTGGTGAGATCCAGGGGGGCAGAGCCCCCTCCGGGCCCGGGCCTTGATCTTTTTTTTTTTTGCTTGTGTTTGTTGTTAGTTTGTCTTTGATAATTTGTATTTTGTCTTAAATGTATAATACTTCACCCATGTTTGTGCACCACACAATAGAACGCTAAGTTGTTTGTGGGCACTGGAAAATAAACCATTATTATTATTATTATTATTATTATTATTATCCGAGACGCTGTTTACGTGCCATGTAACGAGCTTCTAGTAGTAGGATGTAAACAAAATAACGCCCACGTTGCCTTTATTGACAAAATACGTGGTAAATGGAATCCCAGCGTGCTTGCGTTAGCTTCAATCTCCAGTTCTGGCGAAAACATAACGCGCAGCACCCCCGCCCCCCCCGGAAAATGGAAAGTCTACGCCGCTGTCTGACACAACATATATGCTTTGAACATGTCGGTAGACACTTTATGTATAACCAATGCAGTACTGCGTAAAGTTCATAAAGAAAGTACTTCAAGTGTTGTACAAAGTAAATGAGAGATTATGTTTTTCGAGTAGTAAGTACACCGGGAGCAATGTACTTGAAATAAAGGATCGTGCACTTTCAATATTAAATACGTGTACTTTTTACACAATCTTTGGTGACGCCCTTTTACTTCCCATTACAGGGTTTGTTAACTGGCATTCATTTTCCAAGGGGTAACCTACACTGTTAGCAAAAATAACACGCCCAGACGTGTAAACCGTTGTCCCATAGCGGACACGTCCAAACGTGTTCGTTTTACACGCAGCCATGTGTTTTATTCGCCTATACACGAGGTGCCGTGTAAACTTTACACGCTACTCTGTGTTTGCCTTCCACAGACACGGTTGAGCGTGTTGGCTGAGCGTGCTCATAAAACATGGCGGCCAGCAGCCGAGAACAGGCGAGAGACGAGCCCAGCGAGCCGCGCGCCTTTCAGCCGAATCGAAAGCACACAGGACGCGTTTGTTCTCGTTCGATGTCTTTTATACACAGTAAAGTCTCCAAGCGGCAGACGTAGCTACGTGTAAAGGTACGTACGTGCCTCGTCGGTCGGTGGCGTCGGTAGCTACGACAAAACCGCTAGACAAAAAAAAAACGAATACCGAACTTACATGGATAAAAAAAACTCGAGCAAAGTATAGAATGGGTGGGTACCTTTCGCAACCTAGTGAGGTTTCTAGCAGCCAGTGAAAAAAAAAGCAGGAGTCTGTTAATACGCTGAAACGATCACGAGTAGACAGGCAACCCTACAGACACCGCAGACAACACGACTGCCACGTATTACACCGTACCGACACACACAAACACAACAACGACACTGCGCCCGACACTTTCTACTTTTTCTCCCCGCGGCGTATATAAGCTTGACATGTGCGGGTGAGCTCTTTGGTCACTGACCGTTACAGACTTATAGAAGAAGACACAAAACACGGCATAATGGACAGCCGTACTTAAGAGCTGTTTGCATTAAAAAAGTATGGAGGCAAAATCTATAATGTTAGTCTGTTGCGAAAAACAACGATGTATTAACAATAAATCTTAAACCGGTCATGAAAAAGTTCAAACTTTTGTTATTTTCATGCTCGACCAGTGTTATGAGCAGTCCGACTAGCTTGAATCAGATTTAAAAAAAACACACAAATTATTCGGATTTTATCATTATGTAATTAATAATAAATGGAAATGATCCTTGCCCAAAGCATTTTTTTAAATATTCTTGTGAAGGACATCCGCCAAACACTTCACTTCCGCTAGTTGCAGTACGCGTACGGGAGCAGACGCCTTCACTTTTGCAGCGTTTTGATGCAGTTTGTTGTCGTATGTCGTGTCGGTGTCGAGTGGAGCTTTGGGGCTTGGGAGTTTTGTGACCGGTGTTATTCACGATGTAACGCTGATTCGTTTTTTTATTTTTTTTATACCGCCATTACCCCGAACATTGAAAATTCACGGGCCCGTGGCACTGCATTATGCTGAATCACGAGCTCCTTCTCTGTTGACGTCGTTTTCCTGGTACAACTCCTGGATACTGCAAGCGTTTAAACAGTGCGCACCGTCTCGCCTACATCCCCGGTGACGTACTCGACCTGTTGAAACATATTGCTTCCGTCATTTTGGAGTACGCAAGGCAGTTATCTCGTTGCTCTGGTTTCGGTTATAAAAGCAAGGCAAACGCTCGTAGTTCCTGCCCTCAGTACACGTTGGACATCTTCCGCACTTTGACTTCGGATAACTGGATGAACGAGGATTTACATTTACTTCAAAGGTCACTGTCGCCGCTTCCTCACCGTTGAGCAGCAGGATCAGCTGGCGACAAGCCGCGGATGAAAGGCTTGAGCATCAACAGCCCAAGTGCACTCGGTGCCGATGCGGGCGATGCGGGTTTCTGTCAACCGGTAGGCCAGCACAAACCGTGACCGTTCCAGCTCTTCGTCATGACACGGTGTTGCAGAAAGCAGTGTAAAATACAACTACACGGACCACCGAAGCAAACGCACTGTTACCGTAAATCTTGGCTTGTGATTGCGCCTTTGTAGATCATCTTATTCGTTTTGCTGGAGAGACGCAAACGACGGGCATAACAAAATCGCTTTCATATTCCGCATACCTCGCAAAAGAATTTACCCAGTAACCTTGCGAAAAGCGCGAAACACGAAGTCCGCACCGTCCTGACTTCCCCTGCCTTTTACCTGCTTTAGAGCAGTTGGTACCTGCTAGTAGGTACGCCTACTGAAACTGAAACTTTAGAAACTAGGGGCAGTGCCAGAGAGAAAAGAGACAAAGTTGGGAAAGCTTGCTCGCTATCTCCGACTTCTCAACTCTCACAGTGATTGTACCATAATAAATGCACCAACGCCTCTTCCCAAAATAAAGAAAAAGCACTATGTTCACTACGTAAAAATGGTCTCAGTTCATGCATCTGTGGGCAGGTAGGAAATCTTGCACCAATTTATTCACAGCGCATGATGTGCACAACAAACTCACACGAGATTTACAGGAAAATATCGGTGGTGACTTAAGTTTCCCTGAAATTCTGCATAACCGGTCGTTTGCAGGACCGAATCATCTACTCGAGCAGTGTGCGTCGCTGTGCAAACACGTCACTGTGCAAACGCAGTCCAACACGAAGCATAAAAACGGCAGATTTAGGACAACAGTCCGGAGTCCATTGTTCAATTAAAACGACGTAATTTTGTTGAAAACACCCGCAGCTTTTTACTCACGCCATCCGTCGGGATACTTCCACATTTTGAAACGGAACTAAGGAAGATTTACTTTATAAACACTCCCTGCGCCCTCCCGGACCAGCTGGACCGGATCAGCTGACGACGACGGGGCTCAACCCGTTGCTTCAACCCCACAACAACCAATTTGCGCTCCATGTTAGTGTGGGTCCACCTCCAAGCACCGCACCATACACCACGAACGTTTCAGCTCTTTTTCGCAGCGCCAGTGTTGCACCAAACAGAACGAGATCGCCGAAGTCAACGCAGCGCTGTCGTGAACCTTGGCTTGTGGTTGCGCACTCGTGGACCCTGTGACTCGCTTCGCTTTCCAAGCACACACGACGATAACGAATGATACTTTCCGTCTCCCGGGAACATCACAGAGGCACTTCTCCGGTCACGTATTCGCTACATGTGCTCGCAAATCGAGGAGCTTCCCCACTCCTGTCAAACCAAAACAATACCGGCGCCATGTTAAACGTGCGTTGCTGCGAGAGTTTCTCCGACCAAACAAAAACAACGAAAACAAACCGGCTCTCACTTCCAGCGTACATCGGCGTTGCGCCGTGGCCAGATTTTTTCTGTCAGCTCTAACTTAAAGATGACCTACAGATGCAGCAACGCTGGCCACCACGGAGCGCCGTAAATTCTGAGGAGGTTGCATGGGAAGCGGCGGCACCTTCGCTTGCAGTTGAAGGGTTGAAGCCAAAACGAAACCAACTGCAATGTCACGTGTTCAGATCGAGGGAACGCTTTTTATATCCATTTTAACTGTTTAGAACGAGTAATTACACCCATAACTTTATTTGTGGTGTGTAAGAAACTGTTATCAAGACCCCTAAAATAAATACAAACATCGGCGACAAAAGGGAAGCCGCATCGGACGCATTGCCATCGACCAGAAAAAAATGGCAGCGAGCACGGTAAGCGCGGGGTTCGCCCCGACCTGCGACATGCCGTAATTGCTTTTGGTGCCTATCCGTCCCCGAGACATGTTTCTTTCCGCGGCATTTGTCTTCACGGACCTTTCAAGGTGTGTCCCCAACGATTCCGATGCTTCGATAGCCGGCAATGCAGCGGTCGCCGCCGGGGGCGATGCGTGTCGGCTATACGGCTATGCGTGTATAACCGAACCAAAACACGTTTTTTACAACCTCGCATGGTTTTTGAACGAATTATCCATTACTCAACGTGTAAATTTATGGTAATTTATGTAAATAGCGTGTTTTTCACCCCAAATATTCACTAAATACACGGGACTTGCTAACAGTGTAGGGTATGTCACGTAGTTTCCGAATATGGCGGCGAATATAAGTTCAAGTCAAGTGGCCGCGGAGTTGTTGTCTAATAAATGCGTTATCTGAATACCAATTTGCGAAAACATTTATGGCACAGCATTTTTTGGCTCAAATCCGCCGACTCTACAAGTCTAATGCCTCGTTCACAGTTGCGAACCGGGGGCCGGATCCGCGAGAATTCTGACGCCCGGCGACGAAAGCAGGCAAAATTTCCGGCGGAGACCAAGATCTCTCTGGGACCAATTTTGAACGCCGGAAAAAAGTTTTCTCTCACCGCAAGCCAATCAGAACGCACGGGGAAAGTGGCGCTTGCGGACGTAAGATCCCCGCTGACTATCTGGCGACGATGGCGACGCGACGCGCGCGAGCATGGAGGAGGTTTGGGAGCTGTCATCAGCTCTCGTCTGTTCAGGAAACTGCTAGACGCTCGCGGCGCGGACTCCGCCGGCGGCAACAAATGTGAGCGGCCCGATCTTTTTTAGGCGAGCGAATCCAGTCGGCGGCGAGTGCGTATTTCACAAGTGTGAACGAGCCATAAATGTTAAAAATTGAAACGGATTGTTTTGTCTTCAGATGCTAACAATGCAAGGGTCAATTGATTTCCGAAGGGCGGTGCAAGGAGGGCACCTGTACCCCTCGGGATTCCGTGGGTAATCAGAGAGAAATGTTTCGGTGACGTACTCTTAGGCGGCGGTCATAAGGGTTATTGTAAGCGTGGGCCAAGACAGTGCCGCCATGGTGCTATTCCTCTAAGAAACATCTTGCCCTGAACACGGCCGGACTGGCAAAAACATCCGGTGTAGCGGCCAACACTTCTTTTTTATGAATTTAGCTTACCCGATCAAAGCACTCTACAAAATATTCGGAGCCACACTCGGCGCGTACTTGTTTTAGCGGTGACCTGGAAATTGAGAACACAACTCCCCCCCCTGCACCGGCGAAAACTGCCACAATCATCTCAACTTTTGTGCGTCTACTCAATCTGTTGGCTAGCAAAGGGGCATCTGGTAATAAGAGAAACGTAGACTAATTATCATGTAGATGTTATCAATTACTGGCATTGGTGAAGGTCCTCCTGTAGCGACTTCGGAACCGTGGAGACCGCAAACGCTTTCTAGATAAATATTCCAGCTCCCATGAACACTAAAACATGGCAATACGTTGCCGCCGATGCAACTTACAGCTCCGCGACACACGATGGAATTCAAGCTCCGAGCAACTTGAGAGGGTCTAATGATGCGAGTGAAATAACAAACAAAGGAACGGTGGGCGCGGATATGATTTCAAAGTTCAAGGTTCCAATCCTTTGCTCCGGAGCGAGATTGAGAAACACGGCCGCAGGAAGGCGCCCTAGCGCTTCATTTTAAGACGCAACGCGAACGCTGTCTTAGGTGGCGCTGCCAATCAGCTATCAACGTAGAGAGGTGCGCCCCCTTCAGAGAACGCACACTTCCAAAACTCTTACAAAAGAAAATCTGTCTTGTTTTTTTCTATGGCAGTTCTGTCACATAGGCCTAGGTTGGAAAAGTACTTTAAGTATATTAAAGTGGAGCTTGAAGTAGGTTTGGAAAACTTGTACATTACTTGTAGTACATTATGTGACTATGTACTTGTACTTCACCTAACGTATTTTTTGAAAATATCTTCCGAGAAAAGCACTATTCCCGCCTTCAAAGTACATCCTCCATATTTAATCTTGTTAATTTTGTATCACAAAACGATGCTCTGTCAACTCGGACGACATACTAGGATTGATATTTTAATTACTCTCACCAGAAACGCAAGAAGACGACGCATATCTCCGCTTGTGCGGGTGGTGACTCGGTAAAATTAAGTTCTTAAAAGAATCATGTGCTCGCATCCTTGGCGTTCTCTACACTAGGCAGAACTTCTGAACTCGAGTGCACGAGTTTACCAACATCTAACAAGACAAAAAGAAATGGCGCATCTTTGTGTGAAAACGTCATATTCTCTTTTGAGTAGTCATGTGGTCTTTTCTTCAAGTGAAATATAGGAGGCTACAAGACCGATATAAATACGTGCCTTATAAGGTAAGAGTGTTAGATTGTTATTCCTCGAGAGTAAAACAACTACTCCGTGGCCAATTGACTGGATCTAATATTCGCCGTTAGTTTCGAAAATAACTGATACACTGTTGCTTACCCTGGGAACAATAAATAGCAGTTAAAATACACAGTAAAGGGGAGTGAAAGAGCATCATCAAAGAATTCGTAAAAAGTACTTGTACTTTACATTGACAGTGCACAATACTTTTCTTCAAGTACATTGCACCCGGTGTACTTACTTCTTAACTTGAAGTACATAACCTCTTATTAGTTTTCTCTAACAGCTTAAGTACTTGATATATGCGCTTTACGTAGTACTGCATGTGTTATACATAACCGTTCTACGGACCTGTTTAAAGCACGTTTATGTATGGAAAAACAGGTCCTGCTTCACACTGCACATACATAATACAAAAGACAAGATGTTCGCTGTATAGATGATGACAAAAATATATGCGACTTAGGCATCTTCAAAACATGTTTGCTTCACATGTAAGTATACTTCCAACATGTATTGCGATAGTTTAATTTTTATACCCAATGTAACAGGACGGTCATACAATGAGGCAACACGTCCTGGAAAGTTACCGGAGGCTGTTTTTTGCAAGTTGTATGGCCACTGTGAGTGCAGCTTAAAGAACAATTCCAAAGTGCGCAGTCTGGTGAAAATGTGCCCTTGCGAGTTTCGAAAAAAAAGAAAAATAATGTTGGGCATTAAATGTACATTGCATAAATTTTAAATTGTAAAAGAACACTCCGGACGGATTGTCTAGAGTTATCAAATGTGAACGACAATATCGACAGTTCGTTTAACAAGAAGCTGACTATTGAAGCCATTATGTTCATTAAAGCAAGACTGCCAAAGTTGACAGTTTGACGTTACTCTCATTTTCGTGTATAAAACCTGTATATTAAAATGCAGGCTTCCTCACATCTGAAAAATGCGGCAGAAACTCTTTAAACTGCTTATGTGTAGGAAGGCGAAAGCATTCCTACTCGCAGCGCATTGTTGCAAGCAGCCCGCCACGTCTTTATTTTTCACACGGCGCTCCGGCCATGACGTCAGCCTCCCCCACTGCGCAGGAGCGGCGACCCCCGCCGGCTTCATGACGGCTTCCATGACGAAGCATCTGCGCTGCTGTGCTTCTCTTGTTGTTTTATTTCTGAGGCGCGTCTGTTTTGACCTTGAGCGGCGCGTCCTTGACTAAGTAATTTTATGACCATATTTTGGGCACATCGCCGACGTCTTTGCGCGTAATAGGTCAAGTAAGTCTTTCGCCTTAATAAAGAAATGCCCCACCCCTTTGCACACCAAAAAAGAAGGGTGCCCCCTTAAAAAAATTCCTCGAACGCCCCTGCGAGAGTTGGTGTTATTTCAGGATCGGCCATTATTACGGGATGCGAGAATTTTTTTTTTAAATGACACATTATCTTAGTGATAATTTAATAATGGTTCAAGCTTCTTTGTAAGTAAAGAAGCGAGCATTTGCCAAAGGTGCGTTCTCTATCAAAGTTTTTCACGCATGAATTAGGCTCCAGTTGTGAACTATGGGTGCGCATATGCTCCAGATCCAGACTAAGAAAACGCAATTTTTTCTAACCGAAATTTCATTTTATAGTTTATACAGGTGATCGGGAATCTAGTTAATAAAATATGGTTACAGCTATTTTCACCGTTGAATAGCGCTCAAGAACCGCCTCTATACAAGCAAACCAGTGCGTGGCAAACCCTCAGCAGCACAGTATTGCCCGGCAGTCATTCAAATTGCCGCATCAGTTGACCAATTCTAATGGGCGGATCACGAAGCGTGAGCACAATAAGCCACCTCGGGGGCTTCTTAAGCTGTCCAAGTTAGAAACCTCGTGATTTTCGCTGTGATACATCTGCTTGCCGCCACTCGGGTTCACTTTCCGGTGCTGATATTACTTTTAGGCTTGCTTGGAGGTCAGAGTTTTCGCGCTGCTGAGTGTCGATGGAAATATTGTGGTTGCCATTGCTGCAACCTTATTGGCTGGGATAAAAAGATTCTGGGGGACTCTCCACGCCCTGCGCTCCTTCAGCCCTCAGCGGCCAATGGTGTTTGACGATTGACCAAAACGCCATTTACAGTTTTGTATTCCGCTATTTAATGTAACAGAATACGAACAAACGGTTCGCTTTATAATGCGTCATATCGAACAGTTTGCGTCACTCAGACATCCATTTGTTTTATGCGCAGGAAAGCAAGACCATGATGAATCACGTGATTGTCTACATCAAACTCAGACTCGTCTTCTTTGTGTTTTTTTATTTGGTGCTGATTGTGGTAAGGCTGCATTATAAAATGGGGACCAAATGCAATTAAGTTGCACGATATCCCAAGGGTAATGTTAACCAGTAGCAACCAGGTGGAGCTGGTAGCACCTCTTTTTCACTAGTCGAGAACGAAAGAGTAACAGTTATCGGCGCCGCACCATTGCCACGAAGAAATTTATACCCATCGACGTGCGTTATGCCGGAAAGCGTATTCGGAAGCGTTTGGGAAGTAAGGCAACCGGCCAACATTGGCACTCTAATTGGCGCATTTTTATGAACATCACATCGCCTGGTTTACGGATGAAGAAACAAGAGAAAGGGTGTACGAGGCTTAAGTAAATGCACCTCAGTGATTCAAGCGGCACCTTTTAGTTGGCTCCCGTGATTACCTGATAAGCGTTAAAAAATCTGAGAAGTGGGAAAGTCAAGCACGTGAATCACTGTTGACTAATTATGGGAGCCTCGATTCCCATCCCCACTCTCCAGCGTAGACCAGGTAATGTGAAGGAAATAAAAAACGGTTCAATCATTGCACTGAGCTTGACTGGCTGACCTCCTCCCAAATGCCCTTCGAACGATCCACCGGGAAGTCGCTGCGTAATGACATGCATTCTTTAGAAGTGCTAAATTTCAAAGTGTTTTTGCTTGTTTCTAGATTGTGTTTGTTTTATTAACGCAGCAGTGGATTCGTGAACGATCCTCCAACGAAGAACCTTCTAAACGTCAGTCTGCCTTTCCTTTTTCGGTACGTGTGATATTGTTCCCACAAACTGATTACGACACATTGGAGCGAATTATAAATTTAGGTTTTTATTAGAGACATCAAAAACTTATACTTTTGACTTGATGGATATACAAGAGAATACTATATTTTTGCAGAATATCATCACCACTTCGTGGCAATATCTGTATGTAAGTAAACTGTACATAATAGGCGTCGCTTGAAGTAACAGTGAAGTGAGCTTTAAAATGTATTGCACTTGCGTCATCTTGAGAACCTGAATGCCTTGGGGACCCAAGTGCCACATCTCTGCAGACAGCTCAACGCGGAACAAAGTTGAGGTTTCTGTAGTCACTGAGAGGTTCAGCAACGACGGGCGTGACCAGTCCCGAGAATCTCGCTCTGCAGCCACTATTATGAGAGCAACAGTGGAGAAGGAAGCCGGAGAGCGACCCATAGAGGAACGCAATAGGCGGTTTATAACGTAAACGCTCCTTCATTTGGGATATCTGATAAAAGCCGCTCAAGCCGAAGGGCTTGAGCAACGTCGCTCAACCCTCTTGAGGGTAACCCCCACAAGGGCAACCCACACAGGGGTAAACCTCACGAGGATAACCCTCATGACACCACACGTGACGTCACGTGTGACATCACACTTCTACTAATGCAACACGCTGTTACAAGGACACCGAAGCCAACGCCCTTTACCCTCGTGAGGGTCACGCGAGTAACGTCATGACATTGCCTTCGTGACGCCAAACGTGACGTCACGTGTGAGGTCCTTATAAGAACAAGCGACTTGTGACGTCACACAACTTATGACATCATATGTGTCGTCACGTGACGACACACGTATCTAACATTGCTAATATTCCCGCTAAATTTAGCGGGGAAGGAGGAGCGGCATATCCTTCCCTCTGTCCCCTCTCCTCCTCCGCAAGAACTGCGCTCCAATTCGGCGTTACAGAAAATTGTAAGCATCTTTCATTTTGTTTAACACAAAGCAAGTCCAACAAGAAGGCAAGGCATCTGCATGACATCATTAGTGGAGGATCCTTGATCCGTCCCTAGCGGCAATCACGCTGAACCTCTTCGAAAGATGGGCGCAGAGGCAGACGCGCTATTCTTAACCTCGCCGGGTGCTAGCGTCAGGCTCGCTGATACACGCTCACGGTATCAGCGAGCCTGATACCGCTGAGCATGAGTTACACGGCGCTCCATGTATCACCTGTAGGCCTTTTTCCTTTCTAGAAAGCGCGAGCGCGTCCACGAGACGCCGCATTGTGATGCTGACTTCTGCGTCTGCAAGACGCGACCATCAAGGCAACGCTGCAGCATTTTATCATGCATGAGCTAGCCTCCAATACTAGCGTGTGTCAGCGTCTGTCTATTCGCGTCAACTGGCCTCCACGCTCTATTCACTGCATTTAGTGGAGATTTTTCACTGTCGAATAATAATACCCGGTCGTCACAGCCCATTCATTGCACCATGGTCTATGTTGCTGCAATAAATTCCGATGACTGTCATCCACTCTTTATTCACTGTCTTCACTAGCCATGTTCCAATGTCAAATATCAATAACCGGTCTTTATAGTTTATACATCGCTTCCATTGGCGACGATGTTTCTGCAACGAATTCTGATAACTGGCATCGACCCTTCAACCACTGCACTCAATTACCATGTTCCAGGGAAAACTTCCAATAACCGGTCTTCACATTCTATTCATCGTATTCATCGGCCATGTTGCTGCGCCTAATTTCGAAAATTCACAACCCCTCCCCTATTCACAGTCTTTACTGGTCATATTCAAAGGCAAATTAAATAACAATTTACAATGTATTCATCACCTCTAACGACCAAGTTGCCCAAAATAATTGCGATCACAGGAATCCTCCCACTTTTCACAGTCTTCACCGGCCATGTTCCAGGGAAAATACTATTAACGTATCTTCACAGTCTCTTCATTGCATCCATCGGACATATTGCTGCAACGAATTTCAATACGCGACATCCACCCTCTATTTACCGTCTTCACTGGCCATGTACAAGGGCAAATATCATTAACCGGTCTTTACATCCTATTCATCGCATCTGTCGGCCATGTAGCTCCAAAAATTCTCATAACAGGAATGCTCACTCTATTTAAACCATTCAACAGCCATGTTCCAGGAAAACACCAATAACCGGTCTTCACAGTCTAATCAACGCATTCATCGGCCGTGTTGCTGAAATGAATTTCGATAATTGGAATCCACCCACTAATCACTGCAGTCTCCTGCCATGCTGCAGGAAAGATAACAACAACCGGTCTTTACAAATAATTTATCGCATCCATCAGTCATTGCTGCAATGAATTCCGGTAACAGTCATCATCCGTCTATTCACTGTCTTCATTGGCCATGTTCCAGTGGCAAACTCCCATAACAGGTCTCCACAGTCAATTCACCGCATTCACCCCCAAAGTTGCCGCAACAAATTCAAACTAATATCCACCTCAATTCCCTGCTTCAGTGGCGGAGTTGAAGGGGTTAATAACAATAATCGGTCGTCACGCTTTATCTACGGCATCTATCGGCCATGTTGCGGCAACGAATTTCGAAAACTGGCATCCACCCTTAGCTCTTGTAACAAATACCGATTACCGATCTTTACAGATCGAATCCATCAGCTATGTTGACGCAAACTATTTCGATGACTGACATCAACCATTAATTCACTGCATTCACTGGCCATTCTTGCGACCGAGGAGTTCCCTAGGCAGGATCAAGCCGGGCCAGGCCAGGACAGGACCGAAGGACGACTCAAGGAAGGAACACCAGGTGACGGGAGGGAGTCTCACGATAAACTCTGTTTACTACATACAGCATGTAAAGAAATATTTACATTGTCCGAGAGCACACACTCGCAGCCTCTTGCTGCTCTTTTTAAAGGGCCGCTTAAGGCCCCACATCTCCAGAAGAGGCTCTCTGCAGTAATGTTTGCATCCATCGTTCCCGGAGTCTGAGCCCCGACCAGGTCTCTGCTGCTGCTCTGACTCCCTATCCGCTGATTTCTACGCCTCCGCGCTGCTTACCATGAGCCGGATAGACTTTGCGGTGTCGTCAGCTCACTGGTCTCGCCTTCATCTCCCAGGAAGCAGACGTCAGATACTTGAGAGGCCTCATCTCTCTCTTTGGCGGGATCAGCGCTTTGCTTGGAGTCAACGTTGTGCGGAACGGTGTCAGTCGTCCCGTCGGTGAAATACGCTGGTAATCGGTTAAATCATACTCCTCCATATCAACAATTTATTTTTGATGCACCGTCTCTGCTGCTACCTGACGTGTCCTACTTCTACTCGGCGCGAGTACTATTTCCTCCCAGGACACAAGGTCTCTTTCTCACGCTTCGTATCACCCTCGTACGTAGACTAATGCGGAAATGTCGCGCTAGGTACTTCGAGTCTGTTACCTCTACAAATACAGTTCGCCTATATGACAAAAATTTTAACTGCAACCTTTCTACCTCAAGCCCTTTCTGCTCCAAAATACGAGCCCGCAGGTTTCGCCTTTCGGTCCTCACTACCTTGTCTCGCTCGTGCTATTCACTCTCGCGCTCTTCACGCTTTGCTCTTTCGGCTTTCTCCAGTTCGACGCGCTCGCCGTTTTCACGGTTCGTTTTTTCGTCGCTCTCTTGCTTTTCAACATTTGCTCTTTCATCCCGCAATTGCTTTTCAGACTTCTGCTGCTCGGCTCGTTTTTTCGACTCCTTCCATCCCGCTCTTGCTTTTCAACCTAATGTAGCTCGGCTTGCTACCGCTTTTCCGACTTTGCTCTTGTGTCTTGCTCCCGACTCAGCTCTCAAGGTTCTTGAAGCTCTACGTAGGACACTTCCTCCTGGCAAAGGAGATCCATATTTGGCTTTCTTCTTTTTGCCTACCACACGGTTATGCCAAGCTCCTCGCATATCGCCACCAAGTCAGAAACGCGTAACCTCTCGGCAGCTATGATCTTGAGTGTCACGAACTCCATCCCCTCTCTAACTTAGTCAGCTTGAACTTTGCTTTTCTTGATTCGAAAAGAGCGACCCTCCACTGAGCAATAGGCATGGCAAATGAACGGAAAACTGTAAAGCACTCACTTCTAAAAGTACGCGTGATCGGGCACGTCATACCACCGCTGTCAGCCAGTTGCTGGAACCTAGGAGTTTTCCAAGCAGGATCAGGCAGGGCCAGGCCAGGACAGGAGCTGAAAAAAGACTCCAGGGAGGAACAACACTATACTGGAGGGTGTCTCACGATAATCTCTGTTTACTACATATGTACAGACGTATTTACATCATCCGAGAGCACATTCTCGCAGCCTTTTGCTGCAGCTTTCGAAGAGTCACTTAGCCACACCTTCCCAGTGGGCAATCCCTGCTGTAATTTTCGCAGCAGATGGTAGCGAAGCGTTCGTTCCAGGATTCCGAGCCCTGCTCAGGTTTTTTTCCCTCGCACACACGCCCGTTTGCACCAGCAGATGTTCCTTAACACGGCGCTTTGTCACTTTTTGGCAACCATTGTCGTCGTCGAGTCTGAACGGAAGAATAGTAGCCAGCTGATCGCTCAAACGTTCTTCTCTGGAAGATGTTTGACTCAAGGACTCTGTCGGGGGGAAGAGGACGGCTTAACTTCCTGCACGGTTGTTGCGCCATCAACACGATGATGGGTGATGTTGCCCGTCATTAGGGGCTCAAAAGGCGGTCGCCGACTGTCAATTGGGTGACAGACCTCCGCCCCGGGGCTGACAGGGGGGCCACAAAAAGGAACGTGGCATCCACAGAGGCTTATCACAACAGCATATTGCATGGTGAATGCAAATTACCGGTCTTCACAGACTATTCATTCAGCCTATCGGCCTGGTTGCTGCAACAAATTTCGATAATTGGAATCCACCCTTTATTCACTGCATTCACCGACCATGTTCCAGTGGCAAATTCCCAAAACAGGTATTTAGATTCTGTTCATCGTACACATCGGCCAAGTTGCTGCGAAAAATTCCAATAGCTGGAATCCATCCTTTATTGAGTGTATTTACTGGCCTTGTTCTAGGGCAAATATTGTCACGGATGACAGACGATGAGGCAGGCGAAAACAGAAGGATTTAAAGAGTTAATGGTGCGAACGTCTGCCAGAATAATCGAAAATGAGGACACACGTCGGGAAAGCAGCAGTGAGCGTCGGCGTCGGCAGCAGCAGGCGACGGTACGTCGACGTCACTGCTGGCTATCGAGAGAGATTAGCACTAAATGACTAGACGATACGGCGCATGGCTCTTCTTCTACTATGCGCTTCGTCTAGAATATTCCTACCTAGAATGTTCGGGAAAGAGCTAGAGTGAGACTGACTAGACAAGGTCATTCTGACCTTTTTATCATTCACGCTCGGGGAAAGAGTGAATGCGAATCTTTTAAAGGAACGGAGAAGCGTATCGTCTCGATCATGCACGCCGCACTCTCCCCTTAATAGCGGACCGCCCCGATGCACAGCAGAACAAAGCAAAAGAATGGGAAGGTAATAAATTCTGAGAAAAACTAAAAGTTCTCAGCTCTACCAAGCATAGAATGGCTTGACTCTAACGACGTGAACCACCTCGGGTCGTGGTCGGCGTCGTGGTGATGCCTGGATTCCGTCGGGCACCACTTTGTCGTTGAGCTACCCGAAGCGACGAAGTCCCTTGTACAGTCCAAAGTACCATTTCAACAGTTCTTCCCTGAGGCCGTAGCGCGGAAGGGGTGTACACACCCACACCCTGTCGCCGGGCTGAAAGTGAACGTCCTGACGACAAATGTTCTAGAAGCCAGCGTCGACACGCTGCTGGTCTTGAACCCAAAGTCGGGTGAGCTGGCGGACTTCTTAGGCCCGTTGAGCAACCACCTGGGCGTCATCACTCTAATCTTCAAATGGCTCGTGGGGCAGCATCGAGTCCAGCATGGTCGTTACTTTCCAAGCATGTACCAACTGGATAGGTGTAACTTCAGTGGTCACTTGAACTATATTTGACACTGAAACGTACAAAAGAACAAATCAAGCCAAATCCCGCAAAACAGTTGACGTGAAAGGAAAGGTTTAGGCCAGTCCCGCTACGGAAACATGTTTCCGCACAGCGCTTTGGAAGGCATGTATTTGCGAAAGTTGTTTGAAGCACACAACTTCGATTGTGATTTTTCTCTGCGTGTCTCGGTGAATGGAGTACAACTCGCACTGATCGAATAGACAAATTCAAGGAGTTACGCGGTGTACAAACGGCTGTCCGGAAACGCCGAAAGCCATGGCTTCCGAAGGTGATCTCGCGATAAGTCTTAAAACAATGAAGAAACGATGTATACCTCGCTTGTTCCTCACATATAAAGATATGTCGAATAGATTACCACAACTGAAGGAAGAAACACTTCTGACACAAACAATCCACTCGTCCATTATCTCTAGAACAAAGGCGAGAAATGTAGCTTAGCTAGTTAAGCACCTTTTGTTATGGACAGAGTCTAGAACAAGACTACCTCCGCCTGAATGGTGTTTAACCGTGTAAGTATTGCTCAAAAATGATTTATTTATTTTGGAAATCGCTTTTTTAAATACCTCTCCCATATGGCTTTACTTATAATTTGTGTTTAAATTTGAGTATCACTTTAAAGCGCGTAGCACTGCTTATACATCCTTTAAAAGAATATGCGGACATTGACTGGGCCGCATTTCCTGCTTGAATGAGGATTCTGTTACATTGGCCATGAAAAGCGCTAGGCAGACGAGGGTGTTGTTTAAAAAACACGCTTCGAACAATCTTGAAGCGTGTTCGCAGACAATAGACCATTTGCTATAAACATTTGCAAGCACTGCGCCTCACTGGTGCCCTATGCGTGCAAGCATGTGCAGCGTGCACGTGAACGTAGCTTTGGCAAGCTTGGTATTACCCTCACTTGCCCACACGAGCAGAAACATGGCGGCGGCCAGATGCCCTGCTTGCAATCGTCTATGTTACCTAAACATCAAGGAGAACGCAGGGATAGGTGCTCCACGCGCCACACGCGCACGCCTTCCCCGTATAAAAGATTCGATGTAAATGACCGAAATAAAGCGTTGACGAACGCGCGTGCAAGATACCATTTGTTTAGCATTTGCCTAAACCACCACCAACCGCTGCATTCTCCTTAATGCTTCGGTAATTTAGCAATAGGTCTGTTCCATGTGTGCAGGAATACCGCGTATTTCGTAAGATGTACGTGCAGTGGGACTGCTGCTTCAGAACATCTGCCACGGAGGTAGGTATTGCGAGCATAACTTTTTGTGCTGATTCATGCCTTACTTCTTTGCATCGAATGGCCCCCTCCCGGCGGAAACAGGCCACTGTAAAGGGAGACAAAGCAACCACCTCAGATATTGAATGGGTAAGAATTGCTTCGTAATTTAGAAACTCGCGTTCTTTTATCTGCTTCTGAGTATATAAGTTTGGAAATATCAAATATTGAGCACGACACGAGAACAAGCTAACTCGCGGCTCTGACTTCACATTGCTGCGGTGAAGCTTCTATTGGCGCGCCGCATGTGCAGGCACTTAACGCCAATCAGGATTCTGCGCAATCGCCCTGCCCACACTTGGAGTGGGCCAACGCGGTGCGGTTTGTGATCAGCGCGTTGGTACGTGCTGTGGGACAAGGTTCTGCGGCTATGCGTTCAAAGTAGGAGAACTCGGGCTTAAGAGTTCTTCGAAGCTGCACTCACGCACTATCATCTCTTCGAATTTCCTAGACAGTTAGACCCGAGTCTGCTACTGCGCCGGGTCGCTACGTATTTATGTAGGCTGAAAAACTATAAAACACTCATCAAGATATTGCGTTGTATAACCCCCTTATTTGGGTCACCAACTTCAGCGCTACAGTTTAACGGGCCATTCTAATATTGTATGCTTGTAAAAATGTATCCATTAATGTTGGGCCAATTGTAGGGCGCTCTCTGCATAGCATCCCTACTGAAAAAAATATTTGGCGCGTTTATGAAAGTCAACGGGTTCATACCGGTAACAGTTTAGCCATACCTGTCACCAGTTTGTCAAGGGGGTCGCCCGTATAGTTCAAAGGGGTCAACCGTAT
Source organism: Ixodes ricinus (assembly GCA_037355805.1). NCBI lineage: Eukaryota > Metazoa > Arthropoda > Arachnida > Ixodida > Ixodidae > Ixodes > Ixodes ricinus. The sequence continues at coordinate 29,813 of JAZHYW010017053.1, read as the reverse complement.
TAGTCATAACGGTCACCCATTCGGGCAAGCAGGTAACTCCTTTGGCAAATGGGTCACTCGTTTAGGCAAATGGGCCGCTCGTTTGGGCAAAGTTGCTGCACGTTTGCTCAATCCGGTTACTATGTTGCACAAACGGGTGCCCGGTGACCGGCAAACTGTACCGGTTTAATCAAACGGCTCTCCGGAGGCCGTTTGGTACTGAACGTACAGATCGCCGGCATGGGCACGCCTTTTTCAGGCGTGCTCATGCCGGCAACCTGTACGTCGTCCGCAAAATGCAAGTAATTATATTTATATTTGAATTGCGCTGATGTTCGCCTATACTGCAAATGCAATAAACGCTTTTTTTGTTTTTACGTAAACGCGAGACGTTTGCGAGCCGATATTTTTGACAAAATTTTAAAACTTTGGCGTTCTCTGTTTTTTCAATTTACTTATTCAGCTCGAATCTCTCTCGCAGAAGACGCGACCGCGTGAAAAACTATAATTCTAGACTCCGTTTCACCTCAAGTTAAGACGCAGCGAAGGTAGCACGCGAACACGTTGCTGCAAGAACATCGAGCATTGCGAGAGCACACCCGCGGTTGCAGCAGTCAAACTAAGAGCTCGCGCTGGGCGCTTTCTCCCTCGGGCGCAAGCCGAGCTTCTGGCCGGCGCCATTTCCAGCGTTCGAGCGTGCTGAAATGCGCGCGATTCTCCTTCTTTTCTAAGGCAAACAAGTCGTGCTGGAATGCCTGAAGAAATGCTGCGGGTGTGCCCCGGTGTCTTGCGCCTTGACTGCGCCCCCTCCCTCCACTCTGGTCACCTCTGTCACATGACCCGTGGGGGAGGAGGGCGCTGATAAGATAGCCTCCGAGATCCGGAAGCACGCTGGCTGGCAGCCACTTTTTTCTTTGTCTGCTTGTTGCAGTTCGAACTTGTTCGACCTACTGCTTCGACCTGCCGCACTACCCCGCGCGTTCTTATTAGGATGTCTCTCGACAAGGTATTCGATTTGCACCAAAGCTATCAGTATTCGAAAAGTCCTACGCGTATTTTGGCAACAAGCGATTCTTCAAAGAATTTAGGAATTCTTGCGGTTTGGTTGGGCTCTGCAAATGGAAGCTTGTGCGCCGCATCGTGTTGAAACTTCAAGGAGCCCTTCCATCTCGTTTTTGTTTGTGTGTGGTTGTCCTGCTTGGACCATGTCGTCATATATCTTGGATTACATCTTTCAAGTACGCTGTTATTATGGTAAGTGCACTGCAACCTACTTGTTGACAGTTATTGACCTTTCTTCTACGCGTACTCTTGCAGATTATCTATACTCTATAGAATTACGCAGCGCCTATTCTCGCGGCAGGCGAGAGAATAACTTCGCCGAAAGTCTACCGGGTGTCAAAAATTGTGGCAAGCCTCTTTAAATCGACCGCGAATTTCGGTTTCTTATCGCGCAACAATTTTGTGCAGCGTTTCCCAGTGGTGGTACATCTTTGTTTTTTTATATTTGCAAAGAGCGAACTTACTTGAGGAAAAAGTAAGAAAAAAGACTTAACTCTTACGGAAATGCGGCGAAGCCACGGCTCTTCAAACCTTTTTCCTTTTTTCCTTTTGCCTCAAGCAAAATCGCTCTTTGCAAATTTTACAATAAAAAAGCACCATCTGTGGGCCACGCTGCACAAAATCGTAGCGGGATAAGTTAAGAAAACAAATTTTGCGGTTGATTTAAAGAGTCTGGCCACTAATTGGGACGCCCGGTAGAATTACCTCGGTTCTTGTTTGCATTGCAATCTTCCCAGTTCTATAAAAGCTTAGAGTGCCTCTTCAGACTTCACAGATCGCTTGAACGTTTGTAGTTATCTACAAAATACGTTGTTATACACTTCTAGGAAAATTGAAAACAATCTTTTGTGATTGTTTTCTTGCCCATTTGCAAGCACCTGCACGAGCACATTTTTTTACGGTTACCCTCCATGTTATAAAGAGGTTTACCAGTTTGGAACGTCTTAAATAACTTTCAAGACAACCAACCTTCCAAAACACACCCATTTCGGGGCTAGCGAATAATTTTCCTGACTATCGGAAGGGCGTGTTCAAATGTGTGGTCACGTGCCAGGTCGAACGCGCACCCGTATCAAACGGGCAACCCTATGAAATGGGTAACATATGAAGCGGGTGCCGTTTCAGACGGGTACCGTTTCAAACGGATACCGTTTCAAACGGGTACCCGTATCCCATAATCCCGTGAGACCCGAACGGATCGACAAGTTTGGCACCCGTTTGATTCAAACGGATCGACCAGTTTGCCACCCGTTTGAATTTCAGATGTTTTTTTTTTTTCAGTAGGGGCCTTAATAGTAGGCTCAAGAAACGGTAAATAGGAATATAATTACAAAGTGTTAAATACAGTCATCTCCGAAATATAAATTGCAGGTACTTGATGATGAATCTTATATTGTTTTATGTGGTATTTGTATATGATAGTCCCATTCATTATTGCGTGCCTTGTTCCTATCAGTTTAACTTTAGTCTCACAGCTTGAGAAATACCTAATCAGTCGCATATTGATCGATTTAAAACGTACAGCAATCGTTTCATTCAAGCACGATGCAAGATTTTCATATACATTGTTTTGAAAGGAAGTCTTGGTTATGAGATTTCACGAGAGTCGTATATTTGTGTTTGCATCTCTGTATCCGTCCTTCTTTTCTCAGGATTGTCTAGTCCTGACAGTATGAGGAGCCAAGAACGTAGCGAATCCCGTGAAACTTAGTACCGCTTCCCAGCCGAAAAGATGGCGGCATCGAGTGATAAGAGCGGGGAAGAACGAATCACCAGTCGAGAAGCCTGTGCATAAAAACTCTTGAATCGCATTTCTCAAACTCTCATCAACTATAGTAGAAATTTCAGCGATCACGGCAGCACTCGTCGAGTTCCTTAATGTTAGGTACCGGAACTGTAACCTACTTTAATTTCTTATGTTTGCTCTTCTCTGACGAAGACAAATCTCGGCTATTAAAACTGAAGCTTTGACGTTAGATCGCCCTCATAAAACAGTTTATAACGTTGCATCTAGAGAATTTATTGATTAAGGCTACGAATATAGTCTTGTGACTCGGGTTATCTAGGGTTTTTTCCGAGAGTTTAAGAGCGCCCACTGTTCTAAACATTGTGTAGACGCAAATTTTAACACTGGTTAAGAACACGCTCATGGCGAAATCGGGTAGAGGCTTCCTTTTGGTCTTTGGGCGATTCACTGGTTTCTAGAGATATCTCAACCGGCAAATAGAATAGTCGCAGACGGGATTTCAATGTCACGTGACCGGCTTTCTGAGAAAAAATTACCGAACGTGCGAGCAAATTTCGCTCTGCAGACGTGAACCTCGTCTTTTTTTTTCTTTATTTCTCAATTAGCACAGTCTCAAAAAAAATAACTTAACATCCCGCATTTAATAGACACGAATTTTGATACTTTTGCGTGCATTTAAAAGGTACTCACCTTTTTTTTTCGCACGAACTTTTACTTGAATAATGAAAGTGAGGATGGAATTAGGGTAACCATTTTGCCTGAAATGCTAATTAAATATAGAATCTTGTCGTCTCGGAGCTGGTAGCGTTACCTCGAAATCCCCTTTGTAACCACTGAGAGGACACCCCGGGTATCACGTGAGAGAAACACCTAACTTCATACAGGCTTGGCAATCCTATTATCCTGACTAGGGCCTAATACGTCTTAGCTCCAAGAGCTTAATGCAAGAGTACATCTCTTTGGTGTTTCTACTGCTTTTTTCTCGCTTGCCATGTAATCGCCAAGTGCCAGACTTAAGAAAAATATTCTATGCAGGAACCTAAGAACCAGCAGTGAATCCTGAACCTAGTACTTATCCCAAAGTTACCCTGTAGAAACCACACAACTAAAAGCGATTCCTAACTCTGCACTTATATTGCGCTTTAAGCCGAAAGATGCCTGATGAAAGCCAAACAACCAGCAATAAAGCTTTATTATGGCACTGCTTCGGTGACTGAGCGCCATAATCTTCAGACTCTGGCCAAAAAGGGTCAAGTTTAACTCTACCATAGCTTTTTATGGCTTTTTTGCACACTGATATTTCAGACTAATATAAACTTTGGTCCAAAAGAACTCTTCCACCCGGGACGAGCATTGCTCAGCAATCCTGCACTTGTCCTCGAGATACATATCTTTGACGTAATTATATTGGGAATAGGAGCGCCAAATTTCAAGTTTAATTAAGCTTCGTCACATAGTCACTGCTTGCTCTTTTTTAAGCCAGCTGATCGAGAATATTTGAAGAACATGGTTTATTTGAAGTTTGGGATTACTTAGACTAGTGGGCTTACCAGTTTTCACCTCATCTTGTCTTCGGCGTCTTTCTTGCAGGGAAATGCAGTTGGAGGATTGGCTACCCAATGTCTCGTCGACGTGAGTATTTTTAATGACATAATCTAAGCATTGACTTTGCTATATTTTGTTTTTGCTATATTATAACAACTTAAGGTCGATATAATGGCAAGTGGGGAAGTTACTATTGCACTTTAGTCGACAAACCATGGGCGACCAGGTGTAAGGGAAAAATGCTGGATTTGTCTGCTACATATGTAACATACACTACATTGACATGTACATATGTTAAATGTAAAATAATACAAAACTCATGCTACGAAGTGGAAATATATAAAAGTTAAGACAGCGAAACCTCATATTAAAGCACACAAAATGTTTCAAAGACTCACGCGGCAAATAAAAACTACTATGATTGAGTATCTGTTTATTAGCGTCTTCGTAGCTAAATATTATAAGGACGAGCAATGCTGCAGTTGAATGAAATTGCTAAACGTTATTTATATTTTATATGCTTTGCCTTTCAAAGCGAGTTCCTCGTAATATCCTAAGAATATAGCATAGGAGGCACAATTATTTTTGTTGAGAAAATATTGTCAAAGAGTAAGGCGAAGAGGCGATAAATATAGATCTGAAAAGAAAAGTTTAATCAACTAACGTCTGCCGAAGAAAATCAAAAACGAGCGTCGAGAAATGATAAAGTGGCTGGCGATTTTGCGGTGTAACAGGAGGCGAGAGCGAGACTGACTAGGCAAGGCTATCCTGGCCTTTTTATCGTTTACGCTCGGGGTGAACAGATGAACAGAGAAGGGTATCTTCTTCATCATTCGCGCAGCATTACTCATCCCATTCAAGCGGATCGCCCTGATGGAACACAAAACAAAACAAAATAATGGTAAGCTAAAAATGAAAGCCGTTCAGAACTCCCTGTAACGCCGAATAAGAGCGCAGCTCTTGAGGAGGAGGAGGGAAGGTACGGAGAGGGGGCTATGCCTCTCCTCCTCTCCTGCTCGCCCCCATTTAGGACGAAATTTTCCGCTAAATCTAGCTGAAGCAATTTCCTGCTAAATTTAGGGGAAATGTTTTCGCTAGATTTAGCGAGGAAATTTTCCGCTAAATTTAGCGGAGACATTTTCCGCGAAATGTTTGGGGAAAATTTTTCCACTAAATTTAGCCGGGAAATTCACCAATCATGCACCACGCGGTTACGCCGACGGCGACGCCGACGCCGACGCCGCTCAAGCCGGAAACGGGCGCCTAAGAGCTGCGCTCTAAAACGTCCTCTGGAAAACAAAAACTGATGAGTGCTACATAGCGTAGAACTGCTTCGGTGTATCGGCTTGAACCAACACGAATCGTAGTCAGCGTTGTGATGATATTTTTATTTCGTCGGGCACCACTTTGCAGTTGAGGTCCCCGAAGCGACGAAGTATAGTCTACGGTCGAAAGAACAGTTACAAGTTTTTTTTATTGAGGCCGCGCTGACGAATGGGTGTCCACACCCAGACCCTGTCTTCGGGCTGGAAGTGAACGTCCCAATGACGAAGGTTGTAGCGGCCAGCGTCAACACGCTGCTGGTCTTGAAGCCGGATCCGGGCGAGCTGGCGGACTTCTTCGGCCCGTTGAGCGACCACCTGGGCGTCGTCGCCTCAATCGTCACATGGCTCGTGGGGCAGCATCGCGTCCTGCAAGGTCGTTACTTTCCGACCTGTACCAACTGGAAAGGTGTAACTCCAGTGGTATCTTGAACTGCCATGTTGTAGGCAAACGTGACGTAAGATAAGACCTCGTCCCACGTCCTGTGCTCTACGTCGACGTTCATGGCGATCATGTCTGCCATGTCCTTGTTTAGCCGTTCCGTCAGCCCATTCGTCTGCGGATGGTACGCAGTCGTTCGACGATGGCTGGTGTGACTGAGCCGGAGGATCTCCTGAGTCAGCTGCGCCAAAAACAACGACCCTCGGTCTGTACTCATTACTTCGGGGGCACCGTGCATGAGGAGGATGGCCTCTATGAAGAACTTGGCTACTTCCACAGCGGTTCCCGACGGGAACGCTTTTGTATCGGCGTACCATGTACGGTCGCGACGATAATCCACCGGTTTTCTTGCAGCGATGGTGGGAACAGTCCAACCAAGGCCATTTCGATCTGCTGAAATGGCTTAGTCGTAAAGTGATCGGCTGCAAGAGTCCTGCCGGCTTTGTCGGTGGTTTCTTGCGTGGTTGGTATTCGCGTCACGATTGGGCGTAGAGGCAAATGGCCTTCGGGATCTTTGGCCAGAAGTATAATAATAATATTGTTTATTTCCTCCATAAGATGATAGTGGCGATCAGGAAAAAAGCTGTGAGGTACAGCTTGATGGGTTCCTGACCGCCCACAGCAGGAGCGACAGAGTGAGGAAATAATACAGCAATCAAAAGAGAAACACAAATGTACAGAAAATGATCACTATCACAACACTTTAAGCGCAAGACTTTATATTATCACAATGTTGACATATTGGGCATATTGTTCTCGAATTCGTGCAAGTGTTCCGCTGTAACCCAGGTGCCCCGCCCTCAGATCGTCATGGCACGCTTGGAAGACTTTCGCTTAAAGACTCGCAGGGATAACCATCAGCCACGTCGAGTGGGTGTCGCTGAAGTTTTCTTGGTACAGTACAGTTTCTCGAACAGTGAAGGTTGTCATTTATCGTACGAAGACACGTGGAACCGCACTTCCTCCTTCCTCCAGATGCTTGATAAGTGCACGCAGTTCAAGATCGTCTCGTTGCAGTGCTGCAATGTTGTTCACGGTAACCGCGCCGAGACAAACGTCTTCGTCGACGCTGTTGTCGGTGCCCTCAGACGCCAACTCGCACAGGTGCCCTCGACAAACAATCGGTGTCGCTGTGCTTGTGGCAGGAGTTGTAGACCAGACTAACGTCAATCTTTTTATGTTGAAGACTTCACCTTGCGATACGTCCTGAGAGATCTTTCAGGTTTGCGAGCCAACAAAGCCAGTGGCGGTTTGTGACCACTCGAAACGGGCTTCCGTACAGGCACGGGAGTAGTAATTAATTGTACGGATTCCCACAATAGAAGTATCAATGACAAAACTAGATTCCCGGATATCGGAAACATATCGTAGATAGGATCGATGTCAGAAACCCGATACTTGAATATCGAAAATGTGTACGTATTGGCAAACGAACCGATCACAGCGCAAGTGGGCGGGGATTGTTCCCCCTCTCCCGTGCCAGTGACAGGTCGTGGGCATCAGTGGCCACGCCCTCAGCAATCACCCATGTATATGGCCCCGACCACAGGGCGTTGGCCACGCGCGACCCATTGGCAAATCCTACCCTAACCTATTCACATATCAGAAACACCTGTTTCTGATATCGGAAACAAATGTGATTTTCGATAATCGATCAATAAATTCATCATCGGCCGATGATCCATCATCGAACGATTGTCCTTCATCGCTCAATGGATAGGTCCATATGATGGTTGCCGATGTCTGTGACGTCATGTCACCTGACATCATGTCACTTCTAGGGCCTGTTCATCGGCATGCTTCCAACCAGCGCCTGCCAAGGGACAAGCCGAGGGACAAGCTCCGCCACAGATACAAGCGTCTCTTTCGTGCTTAGACGTCGTATGCAATCGCGAGAAATGCGAGGACTCGCCGCCCTGTTACGCTATGTCAAGTTTAGATAATAGTTGGTGATACTCCTACACGGTGGCCCTTGATGGCGCCGCCACACCAATCAGCGTACTCCAAGCCCATCTGCTTCGTTGACTCGTGGTAAAGTGTGGTGACACGCCGCTGGAATGCGCCATGTCCATGGTGATATTCCAACAATATATTTCAAGTACCTCAACTAATCGCGTGACTTGTGCGGCACCGCCACACCAATCAGTGAAAGTAATTCTCTCTCTATATCTTCTCCATAAAGACTCCTTACCTTTCTTATGGAAGTGACACGACCGATTATCAGGCATCAAATAACTGCCATTGTGCTTTCCCTTCAAATCATCTACATTACTGTCTCCGGACTTGTCACGTCTCAACCAAACCCGTATGACCACAGCACACTCGAGACAAGCTTGACGGAAGACATCGAAGTTTAAAGATATTGAAACTCTGTTTTGCCGATATGTACATGGATGTAAGTGTACCATCCCGATAACATCGGCATAAACTTGGACAAAAAGCAGCCTCGCAACCTAAAACAATGCCGGAACGAAGCAGACGTTCATGTCTTGCGGAGATCTGACCTACATTTCGAACGCACTTGCAATATAAGTTAGTCGATATATCTCCGTCGGTGTCTATTCAATATGTATCAAATTAGACGATTAGTCGGAGGAAAACCCTCGATGTATTGGATCAATTTAGATCACGACGGAACTTTGCGCCTCTTGGACTTTTTGAATAAAGGTTATAAAATACGCCACGTGTGTTTGTGCCTCTCAGACAAATCTGGAGTCTATTGAAAAGACTCAATGTGGTGTAAAGAACACGATCGCTTTTTTTTTCTCAAAATCATTTGTCCTATTCCAACTGGTGTGAGAGGAATTGTAGCCTTCTCATTTCACAAAGCACTGGAGATCAGTTGCACGTCGTTTTTTCAAAATGTTCTCGATAATCCAGGCCTTGTTTTCGGGGATGGAAAAACGCTGCAACGGGCTTTTTTCGCGCCATATTGACTAAATGATAGGTACTGGGCACACCTGATCGAATTCGGTCCATGATAAACACCTCGTCGGTGAACAACTGCTTGTACTTCTACAAAAGAGCATGACGGATTTTCCAGATGCGCACATGCCCGCCCAAGTAAAATTTAAGTATCTTCACCAGTCCGGGATTGGGGAACAAATGAGACAAAAAAGTCGGTCTGGTTTTCTAAGGTATCATCGACCGGCATACGTGCTTTTGCCCAATTTAGACGAGCCAATGATCGTGAATGACGGCGGCGTCAGGAGTTTAAGTTTCTCGAAGTCCGGAGACATATTTACCTCAAATGCGCTTGTCAACAAATAAAAGAAATACATCGCTGACGCGTTTCTAAATACTCGCGATCAATCAATAATCCATACATTTTTATTTTTTCCTTTGTGCTAACCAACAGCTCGAAAGCCTACTGGGTTAAGCACACACACTGAAATAAACACATAATAGAGAGTTGTGTAAATATGCAAGTAAATATGCAAGCACACAAGCATGTCTATATGCCAATTAAAAGAACATGCATCAAAATGATCGTTCTTCAAAAGACAGGTATGTACTAAAAATATCGACGTCAGTAAATTGCGTGTTTAAAACATGTTTGCTACGATGTTAAAACATCGTAGCACACTATGGCAATTTAGTGAAGAATTCAGACAAAGAAACATTAAGGTCAAACTTGTCTACGATAAGCTATACGCCGATGGAAAACAGTTCTGCTATTGTCCCCGGAGTGACGAGGTGATTTTGCTAAGGCAGCTTCAGAACAACAATATGACTGTGCAATAGCATGAGGCAACACGTAGCCAAAAAAAATCCCACATCTCACTCATTCTCGCTAACTTCCGTAGTCTTTTTTCTAAGCAAGACAATCTTGCATCGGTCAATGATGATACCAATGCTAATATACTAATAGGAACTGAAACGTGGTTAACACCTGAAGTTAAAAATGTGGAGCTTCTTCGGAGTGAGTCATTCAATCTGTTTCGGAAAGATCGCACGCTGTCGTGGGGGAGGAGTCCTAGTTGCAGTTAGCAAAACTATTACCGCATCACTCATCACTGTTGATAGTAGCGAAGAAGTGTTGTGGGTTCGACTGGAATATGCTCACTCATATCTTATTCTTAGTGCCTGTTATCGCCTTCCGGGAAGAGATAGCGACTTTTCAGAGAAATGTTTTGAATGCATCGAATCTATTAAATGTTCAACAATGTGACATGTTGGGCTAGTTGGTTTGAGGTGAACATCGTGGGAAGAACCAGCGGCCAAGAAACTTGGACGAGTGTAAAGGAACATACACGACATGACGGCGCTTCAGCGCCTTCCTGTCGTGTTTGTTACTTTACTCTTGTCCAAGTTTTTTGCCGCTTGTTCTTCCCAAGATATCAAATGTTCCTACCCAGCTTGTTGTATTATGTTAGTAGGGGAGTTTAACTACCCTGGCGTTAGCTGGAAAGAAGGGTGTATTGAAAATGCATGTTCAAACGCAGTGGAAGCCTCTAATGTTTTGAATATAGCAAGCATTTTTAACCTTAATCAGATCGCTACTCAGCCTACAAGGAACAATGCTATACTAGACCTTGTGTTTACGTCGTCTCCTCAAAATATTACGTCAGTTGATGTTCTCGGTAAAATTAGTGACCATCACATTTTTTTTTAATGACACTCCCGATTGAGTTTAGAGCACAAACTAGTGACCCGTTTGCCCGAAGTAGTGACCTGTTTGCCCAAATGGGTGACCGTTATGGCTGACAGGTGACCCCTCTGTGCTATGCGGGTGACCACTTGGACAATCTGGTGACCGGTATTTATTTATTTATTGCATCACCTTGGAAGCATTATCTCATGGAGAAGACATCAAAAAGATTTAAGGTGAAAATACAGAGAAAAACACATGTTCCATTCTATTCCATTCCATTCATATAGTTGCAACTTTGTATTATTGGTCAACTTTTTCTTACACGTGGAAAGGACATCGGATGTAATTTTCTTTACTGATGCAAGTTTTATCATTATATAGAATATAAAAAAAAGTTATAATCTGAAAATTTTTTGTCTCTATGGCTAAACTCTTACAGGTATGAACCCGTTTACTTTCATATAGGCGCCAAATGATTTTTTTTCAGTAGGGAGACCACGATCACTTCAGCGGATCGTACAGGCAGTTGTTCTGTCAGGGATGCAATTTAAATCTGAGAGTACACAAGAACGTCATTCCAGTGGTTGCACACATTCATTCGCATGACCTCGCCTTTATTTTACCAAAACTTGACTTATTCGAGTCTAAATATATTAAAGTGCTCGCCTCTAAGTGCGAAAAATTTAAGAAAATCGACGTGGGTAACCTGCGGTTCTTCGATAGTCTAGCCTTTACCCATGCCAGCTTGGACGCGCTGGATCAGGACCTCCGTTCCAAAGGCATAGAAAACCTGTGATGCCTAAAGAGGCTTTTCCACAGCACGTCGAGCTTCTGACACGAAAAGGCGTATTTTCCTACGACTACGAACCAGTTTTAAGGCTTACCAGGAGCCCGAGCTACCACCGCGCGAGTTGTTTTACAACGGGCTTAACGACAGCCAAATTTCAGAGGACTACCGTCACGCCCAAACCGTCTTTCATACCTTCAATTTCAAAAGCCTAGGATAAAACAGTGACCGCTGCCTGCAACTGTACTGCATACTTCTCGCCGACGTGTTCCGAAATTTCAGGAAACAGACCTTAGACACGTATCAGATTGATCGATTACACTACATTTCCCTTCCCGCACTCAGTCTCGCCTTTGCATTTTAGCAGACTGCACTCTAAGAAAAAAGGTAGTCATATGTGACTACTTTTGGTGTGGTAAAAAGTTGTCCCAAATTTAACGACTCCTAGGGTAAAAATGACGACCCCGCTTGTAGTAAAAAAGCATGTAGTCAAATTTGACTACCCCCTAAAGCAACATGGCGGCCGGTTAGCGAGGCTCGGTAAGGCCGAGCGAAGATCACGGCTTTTCGGCCGAGTGAGAGAATAGACCGCATACGCCTAGTCGACGTATTCCAAGAGACACTCTAAAGATCCGTCCTAAGACACCGGTACCGTACCTATATCCTGTAAGGACGGCAGTGTGTGTGCCGGAATCGCCGCGATTGCCACCGACGGCATCTTGCTTGATTGACAGTATTTTTACCGCCGGCCGAGTACGCTCAAAAAACGAATCGTTACGCGAGGAATGGGCATGCTGACTTTGGTGAACGCGACGCATGCTTGTCGTATGCGGCGATGAATCGCTGGGCAGCTTCGTCGACACCGACGCGTTCAACCAATACCATATAGAAGACAAGGTCTGCGCATGACGTTTTGTTAGTAGATCCCCGACCCGCCCCAAGCGGCAAACACCCCGAAGCTTGACGAGAGTAGGAGCCCCGCGGAGCGCGGGCGAAAAGTGATCGCAGCGTCCCTGGCGAGCTCGGCGCCTCCGCTAGCAGTCGAATTCTCCGCAACGCATTGGTTTTGCCTATTTCCGTGCGAGGTGACCAATGAAAAAAATTGTCACGGGTATTCGCTGCTTTGAATGTTAAAAAAAGGGGCCACCTTATAAGTGAAGGACATGTTCTTCGCGTGAGAAAGATGTTAGATCTTTCAGGTTGCAATTTCGGGCTCTCCTGAAAAAAACACTCTGTCACAACCTATGTAAGCGAGACAAAACACGAATGTACCCTCGCATTGTCTTTTGAAAAAGGGCAATGTACAAAACTTTTAGAACGGAGCTACGTTTCAACTTTACTGTTCTTATCACTCAATTAGTTTTGTTGTTGCAGTTCCTATTTCTGATGAATGTCTTGCTTATAACCGTTTTGTCGAATAGGCGAATAGGATGAAGAAGCAAAAGGTAATTTCGAACCACGTACGTTATTGCGATGTCAGTATGCTCTGGAAGAAGTGGATTGTGCACATGCGAATCTGACACTATTACTGAAATTAATAAAAGCGGAGTTACAAAAAAAGCAAATTTCTTGCGCGTCCAAAAAAAAAAAAAGCGTTGTACTGCAAAAAAAAAAAATGTGACTTCGGTCACGCTATGTAGTATATACGGAACACAAATTCCCATTGTTAGCGCTCGGACGACTAACGACTAACGTCTTCGTCGCCTTCTACGATTAAAGTCGGCACCCTTTGGACCGCCGTCATTAACTCTTTCCATTTTTTAAAGTCTATTTTATTTTTATTTTTGACGAGGCGCTACGACGTCGCGTTCTTTTTTCCTCCTGCTTTTATGTTTTCTTTTCGTTTTTTGCTTACTTGACGTTCGAACCATCTCGCATTTTGTTCTGCCTTGTTTGGATTAGTTTTTGCTCTATTTTCTTCACTTCGGCGCTTACTACCGCCTTTCCGTCTGCTACGCTGTGCCCGGACATTTTGGGGGCCGTCTGTAACTTTGTTGTTGTTTTCTTCTACTGTCCTCTGCGATGACCTCCTATTTTCCCCTTCGATTGAGTTTCTAATCCGAAATCTTCATCTGCGCTTTTTGGTATTTATTAAATATGTAAAAATTGCAAGCTCGTTATACATTTATATTCGAATTTTATTTGTCTACGCCGGAACGTCTGCTATGGTTCATCCTTTGTTGATCAACCGGCCGCCTTCGGGCATACACCAGCACATACTTGGAGATGGCAGGCATGTCATGTGCTGCCTACCATTGCAAAAACAAGTTGTTGCGATGTGTTAGAAAATCTTTCTCCGCTTCCCGAAGACCGAACAAACCTGAATAATTAAGTTGCTGCAGCATTCAAATTAAACTAAAACAAACAACTGCAAAAAAAAAAGTTAAGCTCCTTTTTCATGCTGCTGCTTTCCATCTTTTTTTTTTTTTTCATAAGCGTTGCAATGATGTTTTTTGTTGAAGGAGCATTTTGCTGGTTGATTTGTATTTTCTTTCCTCTGCTAACTTCTTGTTTTATTAGCCGTTGTTCGCTGTTTGTTCCCCATTTCTCTTTATTTTCGTCTGAGAAGGGGACCCCATCTTTCGTGCAAAGTTCGGAAAATGTTTGCACGGTCATTTTCTCGTTACTTTTTGTTTTTGTTATGCTGAAGCGGCTGGTGCGCTTGCTTAGGTAATCTTAACCTGTTGTTTGCGCACGTTTTAATGATCACCTATTTAGGTAAGAAACTGTGACAACGCAGTCTGTAACGGATCAACAGTAGAGGCTACTGTTGATCCGTTACGATGTAGTTCTAGCAGCTAAACGCCACTCTGCCGCTTCGCAGATGCGCTCCAAACGCGTGTGTTTCGTAACGTTTAAGACCGCTAAATAGACTGCTCTATCTTTGTTTATGCGCGTCGTTGTGATTTGATTGTCGTTGCTGTTGCGATCAGTGGATTCCGCTTCGCAAGCGGTCTGACCGTAATGAAGTGTTTCAGCTGTTGGGCTGACGAAACGGGGCTCGCAAAACGTCTGCTTCCGTAGACTCCGAGTCCTCTAGAGGCGTTCGCCGCCGCTCCCATGGGTTTTCGGAGGAACACCACCGCATTTACTGGCGGCCACAGCTGCGTGCGCGACTGCTTAGCGGGAGCTGACAACGAGCTGCCACAGTTCATTTGCAACGTGCATGCGACACCATCAAGATTGCCGGACTTAGCAAAGTGAGCTCGTTCTGAGCACGACCACTGAAGCAAGTGATGGAGCAGACGATGTAGCAGACGACGGTGCTCATCCGGGCTACCTAGGGGGCGCTGAGGGGATTTACTAGTGATGACGTTTAGACGAGGAAACGCGCAGGCCTTGTGTTCTAGGTGGTATTGGTTCAACTCGCCCAAATGCTACCGCCATTATTATTATTTATTTATGTTTGCTATCTCTTCTTGTTGGGGCCTACTTCTACCGACGTGGTAATCCATTTGTGCGAGTGTGTGCCTGCACTTCGCACCTCTTATACACAGAACGAGCATTTGGGTGCCTGAGTGCAGAATTATTATGATTGTTATTGAACTGGGAGGCAGGAGGCAGGTATGTAGGGAGGCTTGTGGACCTCAGGCCAGCCAGGCCAGCTATTTTGGAAATCAGGTCAGCTATTTTGGAAACGATTACAACATATATTACCCCTGTTTCTTTTTTTGTGCCACCCACACGTACTTCTACGGAAGTTTATGCAGCATACATATATAGTAAACATATGTATCTACCAAACATTTTTCTGTTTTGGGAGGGCGGTAATATTAGGTAGGGTGGTTTCACGTGAGGTAACTCTGGTTTGACATCTCACCATAATCCCTGTTGGCAGTGGTGTCCGTCTGTCGCATGCTATTCTATGAGCAGAGGCCGCCGGAGGCAGAGTTGTCCTTCTCACTTGAGTTGCTTCAGCTTTTGTTGATCGACCGAGTAGGCTGCGATTTAAGGAATCATCGGCCGGCATTGCTTTTCAGTCATCTTGGCATTATAAAATACTGTCAGAATTTATTATCTTGATACATGCACGCCGTCCTTGGATTGGTTTCATTCGGCTTGGTTTGACTTTGGCATGACTTTGCTTGGTTTGTTTTGGAGTGGTTTGGGAGTTTGGGGTCGTCCCCATGTGGCTCTTTGTCGTGCTCTCGATCACGTAGGGCGCGCCACTTTTCATGTGGCAAGCCGCGTCATTCTTGGAGCGCAAGTTCTATAATGGACAATCAGTTCGTCGAATAAGGTTTCATAAACAGATCATTTTATCGACACTGCGATGTTTCATCGGCAGATCGTTTCGTCGACAATTGTTTCATCGATGTGTCATCCGCAGATCGTTTCTTCGACATTCGATGCTCGACAGAGCTTGCTACATTTCGTCGACACTTTTTTTACTTGTACGTCTAGACGACATTTCTCTTTCTCTCTTTCATTGACGCGGCGTTGACTTCTTGACGTCATGTGTTCTTCGGGTGTTCGCAGCGCACTACGGTGTCCGCTACGGACAGGGCGCAGGTGGCGCAAGCGCAAATGCTCCTCACTCCTTGTACTGTGCGCTTACGTTGCTGGAGTGGTGCGTGCGGCGTGGCGGCCTTTTGGATACGTTTGGTCGTTTGGGCGCGTGCTCGGCCTGTCTAGCGAATATTTGTTTACGTAAGGAGTGTGCCCTATGAAGCTGAGGCTTGGCGCTCGGCTGCCAGACGGCCCGACGTAATTGTTGCTTTCTGTCGTGCTTTTGGCTGCGTACACATTCGAAGCTCGCGAGATGCTGAATCGTTCCAAACTTTTTCTAAAAGGGGTGTTTCTCGACGCAGTGATGACCTAGTATACCACTCATTTTTTGTAGAATCATGTGAGGCTTATTTGTGCCCAGCAATGCGCGCGAAATGCCGAAACCGACGTTTTGCAGTCTAGTCTTGCAAGTGTTCCGAAAAAGGTGGTGACGTAGAGGTTAACCTGTTGGTTTCGGTGGTCTTTAAGAGTCGATGAACAAGGTATTTACATTGTTGTGGCTTGTAGAGTAGGAGCTGGCGGAGACCTATCATCTACGTCGTCTTCTTTGCCATTGGGGAGCTGACCGATTCTACGCGCTCGAGCTCATCCGTGTGTACTTTACTGAATATTTCAGGTCCCACATATCAAAAGTTTATTGTTATCAGCCAGGAAAACGCAATATCTGTAAACACCTAGCGACAAAGAAAGAAAACGAGAGCTCGCCGTTTGATTTGGCCAATAGACCGATCTCACCAACCGTCTGGAGCGTGCGTGACGCAGCCATAGTTGTACTTCACACGAGGCAGCGGTAGTGCACGAGACGGCTCGTGATCGACACGCGCAACCGTACAGCGGCGTTGACCCTCGTGCGTAAAGACTAGAGTTCCCGCGATGCATTGCGCCAGAGGAGGCGTAGCCAAACTGGCGGTGAGGTCGGTCTATTACCTTAAGCCCGGTTCTCACATCTGCGTTCCGAGCGACAGAAACGACAAAAACAACACGAACGACATGACACCGGGACGATTCTTTTAGCATTACAGAGCGTGACAAATAATTCAATGAGCAGCTTTGCTAAGCAATCATGTTGTCCCGGTGTCATGGCGTTCGTGTCGTTTCTGTCGTTCCTGTAGGTCGGAACGCAGATGTGTGAACCGGACTTGGCTAGGAATACTAGCGGGGTTTTAAGTGATTTGTTCGGCACACAAGCGTCTGTACAGGTTATGACTTGGTCGACGCCTATTCCAATTGTAAAAAAAATAAAATACCGAAGGTGTCTTTGTGGTCCTTTAAGTGTGCCTGCTTGCACGACATGAAGTGTCACAGCTGTGCCACCGCAACACCTCACGCGGGCACAATGTCCACCAATATCAAAATTAAACTGCACTCTAAAAAAAGCCCGTGCGTCTACTTTCCCGCACAACACTCGAAGAGCCAATCAGCGCAACTTACGGAGGCAGCTCAGCGAATGACGATGCCGAAACATATGTTTAGACCCAAAAAACGCAGTCCGAGTTGTGACATTAAGCAATGCAAGCATGATGTTTTGGATTGCTTAATGTCACAACTCAGACTGCGTTTTTTGGTCTAAACATATATGTTTCGGCATCGTCATTCGCTGAGTCGCCTCCGTAACTTGGATCGACTGGCTCTCAAGGTGTTATGCGGGAAAGTACACTCTAAGAAAAAGGGGAGCGCGACTTAGTCCCCGAGGGGAGCAAGTGCGTTGCCACAACCATCTAGTCCCCTCGGAGACTAACGGGAAGGGGAGTAACAGTTGCACCCCTCCATTAGTCTCTCGCAGTTCCTCCGATGGGATCAAATGTTACACCGTTTCAATTGCACCTCGAGGACCAACTGTTAGGCCCTTGCATCTTGGTCCCCTGGGACCAACTGTTACACCGTCTCAATTGAACCCCGAGGACGAACTGTTAGGCCCTTGCACTTGGACCCCTGGGACTAATTGTTACACCGTTTCAAATGAACCCCGAGGACCAACTGTTAGGCCCTGGCACTTGGACCCCTGGGTCTAAACGTTGCGCCCTTGGATTTAGACTCCTGGGACTAAAGGTTTATCCTTTACATTTGGTCCCGAGCCACAAATCTCCGAAACGAAATCTTGCAGTTCAGGTTAAACGTAGCTTTATTGCCTCGTAGATACACATCGCATTCAAGGATGACTGAAGTCGAAGTTCCTGGGCGGTAGAATCCACGATAAGGCCGAATTCCGAAGAGTGTACTTGCGTCGACGATGGCTTGGACACTGGGACGTCTGTCCAAACCGGTCGTGGTCCCAGCACCATCACCGTTTATTGGGGCACCGGCAGCTTCTTGCCTGTTTGCGAGGAATTTGGATTATTAGTAACAGGGCAGCGTGAAATACCCGACCGCTCGACAAAAGTATGAGATATAACACAAGCAGAATAAAATAACAAATAGGCTGCATAAGTGCTACAATGGTTCACATCCAACATCCGATCTGTTGACAGCAGACCAGCGCAATATTAGATTTTAGTAGACCGTTCGCTGCGAATTACAGACCCAGCGTGTGCGTGCTCAAACTATGCTTCAAAGTGACGGCACGAGCTCCCGCCATCAACGCGGAAGTCTACTGTACAATCGAATAAATGTCTCCATTAATGCCGGTTCTCAGATGCAGCGAAGCGCTGATGTAGCGCTGCTCACGTGTCGTGAGCTACTTTTCGTCTGCCATGAGCAACAGTTTTGACGGTGCGATACAAAATTGGTGACCGCTCCCGTCAGCACGCGCTTAGCGCAAGGTCAGCGCTATGATTGTAGCGCTCCGCTGCATGTGCGGACAGGCCTTTATGGTCAAGCGACCCTGCCAGGGTCTGCAAAACACAAAAAAATAAGCTATCGGTAGAACTGGCGTTTCGCTCGATACGATTGAATATGAGGTCTCTGTGCTGCATAACAAAATCAACAACCATTGTGCCAAAAAGAATAGAGCATGGCGCGCGCTTTGCAAGCTAGAGAACGCGCTCAAAATAAAACACTTTCTGAAGCCGCAGTTAATGAATATACCATAAACAGAAGTACTTCGACATACCTTAATCGAGTTCCCTTGACTTGTGACTTCAGAACAGATCAAGTGCAGTGCTGCAGCACCGCGAATCCAAACCGGATCCCGCAATGATCGGAGAGGGCACAAGGAGAAAGAACGGGGACTAGCTTTCGACGAGAATTCAACTGACTAAAAACAGGTTCTTTTCAAACAAAGACCCCTTCCCATTTTTCCGACGGACCCTATCTCCCCATCTGCCCAAACCCCACGTGACCGAGGATTACAAGAAAGAATGCGGGGTGGGGGGGGGGGTGATTGGTGCGAGGGGGAAGGGTGCGCACGAAAATCTTTTCCCCTCCCACTACACACAACACACGGACACACAGCACTGCTTCAAGGACGGGAGAAGGTCGCCATTTTCAACACGCCAGTCAAGTGACGTACAAGCGAACACGTTTTTTTTTTCTTTTTTTTTCTCTTTCGCCTTTTTTTGTTTTAGTTCGCATTTGTTTTGTATTAGCTGGGTGTTGCCATGGGTGACGTTCCGGGCGCGGTTCGTTCTTCGTTGTTCATTTGGAATGTTATCTGAAACAGCGACGACGATGGCATGAAGGCGTCTGGATACTGCCCCTGAATGTGCTTTTTGAGTGGAACGTGCGGTGCATCAAGTGTGTCGTTGCGGATTTTGAGTTCGACATTGGACTACCCAGAAAGGTTGGTCACGGGGAGACGCAGAGACGAGGCTCGACTTGTTCTCAGTAACTCAGTTTTAGCGATTGAAGTGACCATTTATTCTGACTGCGAGACTCCGGTGTTGAAAGTGCGGCTTCTACAAACTGTTAAGTTTCATTTAAGAGAAAAAAAAGTGTTAGTATTTGGAGGTGTTCTGTTTGGATAAATGCTAATCTTTTGCGCGAAGGCAAATTACGTGAATGGGACTTGTGAAATGTCAACAGGTCATTTTTGACGAGATAGTTGGATGAAGACGAGTCAACACATTCGTTAACTCGCATTTACACAACGCGCGAAGCCCTACCATGTAATGTCTTGACGTTCGTGGCACATTAAACAAATTCGCCAGTTTCGTCCGAGTTTTGTCAACACTTTCAGCCGTGCTGGGCTGAGTCTCGCCGATCCCCAAGACAAGCGAAATAGCATCCGTCCTCCTGTCGAACATTCCGTTTGCCTTCGGGGACTAAACCATACAGATGCACCCTGTCTGAGGGGAACTAATGGATGCTTTTGCTCGCGCACGCCTATCGGTTAGTCCCAGTCGAGCGCAGTTAGTCCCCAGCTTTTGCGCACGGTACCTAGCTTGAACCAGATGGTCCTTTCGGGGAGCAACTGGGAGCTCAGAGGACCAAATGCTGCCGTTAGTCCCTTGAGGCCAACTTTTTCTTAGAGTGTAGACGCACGGGATTTTTTTAGAGTGTGGGCGGTGTTTTTAAATACCACATTTAGCATTATTTCGCGCATTTAGTTCCCGGAAATTATCATCAAATTCGGGAAGTTGAAGTTGAGTGGTATTCTTTTTCATACCTCGCGGAAATGATGACAAACTATCTCTAATCATTTAGTTGCACATTAAGAAGAAATATTATATTTATGTTCCATAATTATCAAACCCTCGGAGCTTCTGTAACCATCGGTTCGAGAGAGATTCTCTGTCGCTCGGTTAACAAGTATTCATTCAACGCAGTAGCGCATTTTAACGACCCGCTGATCAATCTTACCCTCTGCTACACCATTGTAAAATTTCATTACGGGCTTGAATAACCACGATGTTTCATAGGCCTTCAAGCGATAAGAAGTGTTTTAGAATTGAATTGTAAAACGTTGGTTATCAAATATGTTCCTTTTTTCTTTGCAAAGAGATTCTTACCTCACTCTGAGTACCTATGCATTCATCCATAATAACGGCAAAACGAAACATGAGTAAACAACGGCCAAGGGGAGCACATCGTCATGCACGAAGCCCGAGAAGCCCGGGCAATTGGCGCCTCGCCCACCGCGCGCCTCCGTCATCTACTTCTCAGTGTAAGCAGGCATACGGCACACGGCGAATTCTACAAATTTCGATAAGCCAGTAAATTCATTGGAGTGAGACAAGTGATAACGTCTCACAGGCATTCATTTTAGATGCCCCCTGTCTCTATCGCTCTAATTGGCCCACTGAGTCGTAGTTTCCACAGTTTTCTAAGTCATACTTAAACGGGCTTATTGGTGTGCCCATAGGCAACCAGCAATGCAGTTTGGCACTACACGTTGTGGCATCTAGCGGCTGCAAAATAAAACAAATTGGGTAGGCTTGGGCGGCCCGGGACGCGGGACTCCGGGCGGGCGCATTTAGAAACCACGTGTGAACGTGACATTTAGGATCGGCGTGAGCTTTTTTGGAACCGTTTTTTATAAAAGTAAGTCTCAACTTCCCGTCTCTATGACCTCACCGGGTTCCTGTGACATCTCACCTACTCCTAGAGTTTCCCCAAAAATAAACGTCGCTGCTGCTGCGTGAAAAAAATTGCCACAGTCGCGAAGGTGACTCATGCGTCAAACTTTACCGCTTCCCTTCAAGATCTTGGGAAGCTACACAGCGACAAAGTGGTTTACTGCAGTGCGACGCACCAAGTAAGTGAATTTTACATTAGTTGTTGAAGTGAACGAAAATAGATGTGCAGGCTTGGAAAGTGGTCTGACAAACACGTTTTGCAGAATACTCGGCAAAATAACATATTTATACAAGTTGTTTTACGAGTCTCTGCGACAGCCATATAGAGAAATACGGTAGAAAAATCGGGCCGATTGTTGCGTCGCTTTGACGCCAAGAATCAGGCGATCACGTCTTCAAGCGAGATGCCCGTCGGCCCGTTCCGGCACTCGTAGTTGTAGGCGTGCATTTGGTTGCGAACGTGCGCGCTGTTCGGCACGCGCGGTCGCAACCAAAACCTTCCAACTCTGCGAGTTTTCAAAAAGTGGATTTTCGTAGAACAAATTTTTGTTTGTTTCGGCTACCAAGTTTATTGCTGAGTTTGGTAACAACTGTGACGGCGTGCAGACAACAGGATGCAAGCGTTTTTCTTTAGAAAGAGCTCATGCGAAGCGTAAATATCCTCACACGTACACTTTGTTGCCTGTCGCCTTTTTACAGAGGCTTGTGTACTGTTCTCTAGCATGCAAAGTTTGGTTCTAATTGCCCACATTTTATTCTAGTGTGTGGGGCGTCGGGAGAAGAAGAGGACGGCCGAGCGAGGCACGAGCGGGGCCAGCCGGCGAAGAAAGAGGAAGAGCGTGCTGCAACGAGGCTGGGGCCGGGCAGGAACAATAGATCCGTTCTGGCTGGTCTGGCCCAAGGCGAACCCCGGAGCATTCCACCAGCGAGGTTCGGATCAGGACCGGCGGAAACGGCGAGCCCTGGCCTTGCCGGCCTGGTCCATGACTATCCAGGAGTGGTTCCGCAGCGAGACTCTGGCTGTGATAGCCCGAAACAGCGAGCCTATGCAGCGCTGGCGTGGGAAGGACGACCCGCAGGCGTGGACACGGGCTCCGACTGCGAGCTATGAACGATGGGCGACAACTAGGGTCGGCGGGTCCGGACTGCCGGCTCTCGAAGACGGGCAACCGGGAAGTACAGTAAACCGATTCGCTGCCTTCTCGTTGTATTGTGTCATTTCCTGGGAGACGAGCGAATCGCAGACAGATGGGGCGGCGATTATCCTAGAGGTGAAGACAACTCAAACTGGTGTCCAAATGATAACTCTAGAATATGCTCTAAACACTTCTACCTATCAAGGCTCCCGATGGTCTTAAAAAACTGCATAAAAGAGCCAGGGACATGGTGCGCACGTACACACGGGGACTGCTGAAATCGGGGTCGCCGCCACTCGCCACGACAAGACGGGAGACTGGCCGCCCTTTTAACAGAGGGATCTCCGCTTGTGGCGCTGAATGCAGCACTCTCGTGGCGTCGCCTGGCCATTGCCGGCTGGATATCATGCACTTGCGCCATCTTGCCCCGAACGACAAATAAAAGCATGAAATCGCACAACGTGAAAGATTTTACCCGAAGCTTCGATCGGCGGTGTCATGGGGCCATGACACCGCCTTTGTTGCACTTCCTGAGTTTTGACTCATTTGCCAAAGGTACGGTAAGGTGTGCGGAAAGATAAAATTGTTTGTGCGACTGGGTGCTAATGAGGATCATGCGAGTCACTTAATTTTATTGCAGCCGTGCGAACGTTATAGTTGACGCAATCATAAAATGTCATGCCCACCGGCACCAACTTGGCAACAGGGGCCGAAATTCACACTATCCTTTATAAGTCAGAAGAGAGGAGCGCTAACCGTTTGGAGCGCTTCCCCAACTCCGAAGTTACCACGCCGCCTCGAGGTGCAATCAGTCCATTGGCGTCTCGCCGTCTGCCGCTAAGCGACGAGCGAACGCCGAAGAGAGACGAAAGCGAACCCCCCCCTTCCCCCTTATACCCGCTCTGCCCTCCACAGCTGGTTGAGACATTGCGGAGGGCGCTGGCAAGGAGGAGCCTGCAAGAAAAAGCTACCGCCCCCCACTCCCTCCACCTCCGCCCTCCTTAGGACCCAGCGCGTTTACATGGCGGAGGAGCAGGCGAGCGACACCCACACCAACCCTGAACCCCACGCAGTAGTTGCGAAGCGAGGGTCTCCTCGAACACCAAGATGGCCCGGGAGCTCACGTGACCAACCCGGCTAAGATAATACCAGCGCTCACCGCGACTCATCATGGCCATGGTCCTTTGACTCAGGACATCACGCAGACTAATGCAATCACCGGACTCATATCCACCGTCAGACTCGCGTCTTGATTCAGGGTCATGCTGATGAGCCTTGAAACTCACAATCACACTCAAAAGATCTCAAAACTCAAGCTCATGAGTACTTCACTTAGAGCTCAAGCTCACACTCACACTCAAAAGTTTTCAGAACTCACGATCACACTCACGATAAAACTCACGCTCATGAGTTTGCAAGACTCACACTCACACTCATGAGTTCTCAGAACTCGCGATCACACTCACGATCAGACTCACGCTCATGAGTTCTCAGGACTCACACTCATGAGCTCACAAGACTCATGAGTGTGAGTGTCACGGTCACGGTCAGGGTCATTGCTAGCCTGGCTGTAAGCATGCCAGTTAACAGTGCCACCAATTCCTTTACCAGGATAAATACATTTGTCTCCGTTCATTTACGCCAGCGCACCCACAGTGTCAAATATCGCTTTCCAGGCGGTGTCGACACCATGCATCTGACAGAATGCACGAGGGTCACACCGTCCATGCTCTACAGCAGTCATGCTGCACCAAGGGAGAGGGCTGTCATGGGCACACCGAGATACTAGGTTTGCCGAGACAGTAGAGACAGCTGTCTCGACTAGTGCTCCAGGTGCCCACAACCATAGATGGCAACAGTCATTTATTGTTGCCATCAATCGTCCCAATACAAAGATCTCACTAAGCGTTCCACGCATGCGTGACGACGCCAAAATTTTAGTTCACAGTCGGCAAGCGGCAGTGCACGAGACAGCTCGTGTCGTCTCGTCACGCGCAAAGCTCCAGCGGGGTTCTCCGACATGCAGAAAGACTAAAGTTCCTTCGATGCACTGCGGCAGCGGTGGCTTAACGGAACTGGCTGGTGAGATCGGTCTATTCAAAGGAAAAACCCCGAGGCTGCTGCGCATCCAGTCGTTCCAACCACTCAAAGCCTATTCGTGCCAAGACCACTGTATTTTCAAGGAATGAGATATTTTGATAGTTACGTATTTGCTGTCATCATGTCACAACCTGGGCCCGTTTGCTCGATGCGCTAACCGCGGCTAAAGTTAGCCACAGTACCTAGGAGAGAGATTTTGAAATCACGTGACTGGCTTGGTAGGGATGTGGGGAAACATGGCGGTGCCCCGGTGAGTGAGCGCCGCTCGTTTTAAAACTGATAGGTCGTTGTAGCTGCAATATCGGGAGCGTTAGTCAGCAACGAATGGTGCAGGAGGCTTTCGCTTTGCCTTACCTCACTTAAATCGCAAAGCATAAGCAATGACCTTGCCGCATTTTTTAGATAGTCTTTCGATTTTGGCCATTCCTAAGCCTAAATGAACGCGATAATTGTCGGCATGGCAACGTCTTTGGAAAGCGGATTGCATTGACTCAATCGGCCGGCTATTGATAGCGCACAAAAACAGACAGCGTCCCAATAGACCTTTTCCTAAATTACCCAAGCATCGCGGAGAACGCTGGAAGTCTAATTCTACAATCCGCGCGCGCTGGCCTTTCTCTTATAAAAGATTCGAAGTAAACAATCGTAATAAGGCTTTGACGAAAGCGCGTGCAAGGCAAAATTTGTTTTAGACTTTTTGCTTTGGAACAATTACTACTGCAGGCGGCAGCACGTGCAACGCGTGTAGCTACATTCGTAGCATGCACCTCGGTGCTTGGGAAATTTAGAAAAAGGTATATTGGGACGCTGTCTGCTTTTGTGTGCTATCAATGCGCGGCCGATCGAGTCAAGGCAATCCGCTTTCGAAAGACGTTGCCATGCCGACAATTATCGCGTTAATTTAGGCTTAGGAATGGCCAGAATCGAAAGACTATCTAAAAATGCGGCAAGGTTATTGCTCATGCTTTGCGATTTAAGTGAGGTAAGGCAAGGCGAAAGCCTCCTGCACCATTCGTTGCTGACTAACGCGCCCGATATTGCAGCTACAACGACATATTAGTTTTAAAGCGAGCGGCGCTCACTCACCGGGACACCGCCATGTTTCCCCGCATCCCTACCGAGTCAGTCACGTGATTTCAAAATCCCTCTCCTAGGTACTGCGGCTAACTTTAGCCGCGGTTAGCGCTTCGAGCAAACGGGCCCTGGTGGTTTTCAACACCCATGGGCTATATAATTCCTCTTCACTTTCAAAGAATTCTGTCACATTTGAAAGACGAGAGATCGATAAGAGGAATGAAGAAGGAAGTCGGAAGAAAGGAGAGGCGAAGCAAAGCGACGGACCGAATCGTCCTGGGCGAGTCAACGCAGGACACCTGTCTGTGCGGAGTGCGGGCTGAGGTGGTGTGTTGCCCAACCCGGGGGGCCCTTGAAGGAAACCAAGCCCGGGCTTGGCTAAACTGCCAAGACCCCAGTTTCATCAGACACGGGGACACCTAGCACAGCCAGGCATGCAGAGGGTCTTAACCCACACTGGGCTCGGGGCTTATGGGGAATGGTGACGCCACTCACCAAACACCCATAAGCGCACAAGTCTCCCGTGGCGACGCAAACCTGTAAAAAGGCATTCAGTACTTCAGTACATGAAGTGGATATTGATCGAGCCAAGCGAGAGATACACTTAAATTGAATAAAACAAATTAAGGCACAGCTCAGACATATGATAGATGCCCAATTGCGGTTGTCTGTTCCGTTCAATGCATTTTACATGCTCCAAGTGAACTAATAGTCATCATAGATGAACTCACAGCTACAAAGTGAAATGCGCCCAAAATACTGAAAGCTGAGCTAAAGTGTGCACAGCTTTCTTAACCGAAATACCTAATAATGTTTTTGTTTCACTTGTCCTTCTAATTGAGTGACACCTCTTTTTCAGCAACACATTGAATGTGCTTATGTGACACCTATAACTTCATGCAAAATCTGGGTCATTCCTCCTCTGCAGTGTGTTGGCTTGCTTAAGTTCGACAGTTCGGCAGCGGTGCAGATTGATACCAGACGCTAATCTACTTTGTATTGTTCCACAGTTTCCCGGCCTCGCGCTGCTTTTCTGCCTCGCAAGACATCGCCCCGTCACTCAACGGAAACATCGCCACGTGCCGAAGCGAAGGAAGACCAAGGCGCCGCTAGCGGCGGAATTCGTCTATATAAGCAGGCAGCACACCAACTCGGACCACAGTTCGGCAGCGGTGCAGATTGATACCAGACGCTAATCTACTTGTATTGTTCCACAGTTTCCGGCCGCAGCGCTCGGAGTTGTGACGTCACAGATTCACGACGAGTGGGCCGACCCTGAGAGGAAGGCTTCTCCGCAACACATGCTTCCTTTTTCTTTTCTTATATGTGTTTTCCCTGAGGACGCCGATAGCGGCGCATGCTCCGGGCTTTTTTTGTTTTTTTGTTTTTAGCTTTCTCCGCGCCCAGGGCTCTCCCGGGGGGGGGCGGTTGCGCGGTGACAATTTCTGCATCCCTTTGCGCACGGCGGCTTGCACAATCCTCGCGGCGGGAGTACGCGAACTGCTCTAACGCTCTAACCGTCTCTTTTGGTTCCTTTGTGTTTGTACTTGGCGGTTAACGCGTGTTTGTGTGCTTGAGTGGCTAACGGGCTGTGGTTGTCAAGTTACGGGCGGCTGGGCTAGCCATGCCTCATAAATGTTGTGTCCCTGGGTGCCATGGGAACTATGAAACGTCGTCGAAGAAAGTGTCTGTGTTTAGTTCCTGAAGGACGAAGAAGTGCGAAAAGTATGGGTGCGGGCGATCTTCGAAAAAAACCTGGTTCTATCGACGCTTACCAGGGTGAGAACTCTCATATATTTTCTACTTTTTTTTAATTACTGAATTTATTTTGTTGAATTTTACACTGAAGTGGCAGCGACATGTGACAAGCACAAGCTACCTCTCGCTTTTAATTTTAGAATCGTATCTTTGTAGCGCAAGCTCCCGTTTTCAAAACCACGGTCAGAGCATAGCCCTCTCTATGTTCCCCCTTGTTCCTACATCTGTGGCGCATATTTTTAAAGAAATCAATGAAGTCGTTTGAGCTCGAAATCTGAAGGAGATTTTAACATGGACGCCGAACAAAGGAACGCGACTCAGAGACGACTTTCAAGAACCAGTGACTTCGCAGAGGACGATCCCAATGTGCATTTTTTGTGCAGTCTTTTTGACTGGCTGGGACTTGACGTATGGGAAAGCGAGAATCTTACCAGTGGCACGCTACCCAAGGAGACTTCCCACGGAGCACCGTTAAACGACCTGCACTTGTGGAGATCATCGAAAACTGCTTCACTGAACTCGGGCTGAATTATGTCCTGTTGGGAAAGATTCAGACTGATAGCTTGGAAGACCGTTTGGGAAGTACAGGCATCTGGCTGGCTCGCAATCACATATCTATAAGGCAGCTTTATGAAGGTGAAAATAAGCTGCGACTGCAGAGTACGTTGCCGACAATCCTGTCGAAGACGAGCGATGGAGGAGCTGAAAAACAAGTAAACACGCCACGGCCCAGCTGAAACATAGTGTAGTTACAGAAGAGGCAGTGTCACAAGCGATAAATTAGACCCCTTCAGTCCTAGTCTACGTGGCAGGGTACGCAGTTTGTTGCTTTGAAAAAGCCGTGAAATGTCAAAAATGCAGGGCGGCGCTTACTGAAGAAGATAAGACGGCAATAGTTTTACTTGTGCAGGAGAACTGCTCTTCTCGACGGAATGGAATCGAGGGGGGCTCCTTTATCCAACTATGTTCGCCGATAATGCCGTGACACACAATTACGTTGTTTCTCAAAGGACTCTCCAAGCAGGCAGAGTTTCTGAAGGTTCCGATCCAGCGTCAGTTCGTCACCGAGCTTACAATGGAACTGCTGTCTACCAACGAGACTTGTGACTTCCCGACGCATGTGAAGAAAGACACACACGTGAGCTCGTGCTGAAGAGAACTTGTTCTGGTGCAGCACGAACATTGTGCTGAAAACTATTGTGAAGGTGAACGAAAAGATTATGAGGCTAGCTAATTCCAAGTCAAAGAAAAAGAAATGTGAAACCCAAAATCGAAATAATTATTTTATTCAGTGCAACAGTTGTCATAGCATTATTATTGCGAAGCGGCATTAAAGTCTACATGCCGTACATGTGCTGTGTCTTAGTGTCGTTAAAGTTGCCAGAGCGGCATCTTAGCTGCTTGTGTCTGAATTATGTCAAGATGGATACAAGAAGAAAGTATGGATGCACGAGATGTACAACTTGAAGCTTCTCGAAGGTGAGAGAACTTATATTCCCAGCATCTCATTCGCAGTGTGAATGAACGCGGGCAGATGTGTGCATGAAGCTCCCACAGCTGGCACGTGTCTCCTACTGGAAAATTATGCTTTAAGCGCATTGCCAAGTTTGCCTGCGCTCGGTTTAATCAAACTTGTGCACTTCGATCAAGGCGGCGTCTTTCCTTTGTGTCTTTTCTGCGTTTAATTTTTCGTCTTCGTGTCTCAGTCTCGGATTAATTACTTTATGATAAATATTCTCAGTTCGCCTGTAGTTGTTTTTATTATCATATGTTTACTTCTGGTAAAAGTACATTTCAAGACATTACAATTCTTTTTTGTGCTCCAAAAGTCCACATTTTTTAATAATCTTATTTTCATTAGCTTCACATACGAATTTAGTAAACACTCATGTCATCACCAACCGGATTGTTCCTGTTATGCATTTTGATGGTCCCATCACTTACAATAACGTTTCAGGGCATTTGCTTCTTGTTTGTTTGTAATCTTCTCACTCCTAGAGATAATTAAAAGCACCCAAGATCTGGATGCCTAAAACGAAAAGCCACCTCTCTCAAAACGTCGTTAACCTTGTCCTTTCATACCAGAACAATAATGGTACGTCCTAACATGCTGCCCGTGTAACAAATTATGTTTCCCACTCATGCGTGATATTTATAAATCCTGTTTTTACCAATTAACAAACGTATGGGTCAATAATAAAATGCCTATTCTACGTCGGTAAATCTATGCGCGACGCCTTCAGTGCAGACGGCGGCGCTCGCCAGCCGACTCGTGTAGACGTCAGCGAGGAGCGCTGCGGCCTTC